>VZRW01002591.1:662155-914645 GCA_013398125.1 Aegotheles bennettii
GGGGGAAGAGAGGGAAGAGTCACTGTTTATACCTGGGAAGAGGGTTTGGAGGAATGGATCCCAAACAGGAAAAAGTGCTTTGTCCAGCTCTTGACTCTGAATCCTACTTGTAGAACAGAGACCATGAATAGTAGAGAAGACTTTGAAAAGTAAGTTAATACTCACTGTGATGGAAATACAGTTAGACAAAGGAATATGAGCAGAGTGAAGCTATCTGATGATTGGCATGGGGTATCTAAACAGGTAAAAGTACCTTGCACTTAATTCTTCAAAAGAGTGAAAACCAAAATATTAAATAGTAGCTTGACTATTTCAAATACTGCCACCTGTGGCAATTCAATAGAAGAGATCAGGCTGTGTTCTGCACTAATATTCATTATGTTGGCAGTGTTTAATACTATGCTAGTATTAAAAGTCATGTTTTGGATCAAGCTATATTAATCATGCCACATGTCTAAATTATTGCTCGCTGTGTCTCTGAGGAGATTGAGTACCATACAGAGTTACATTCAGTTGAGTCACTATGCAGCTTTCTCTAGATTTCTTCAAAAATAACTTTTGAACAAATAAGAATAGTTTCTGAAATGAAAAGCAAAGCAAGCTTCCATGTCTGGTGCACACATTTACTGAACTGTGTCTGTTTTACATTTTTCTTCATTCCCTTTTTGAAGATCAGCAAATAATCTGCTCAGAATCCCCACAGATGGGCCACTGCCAGCTGAGGTTGTAAAGAGTGTATGTGAATAATACAAACCAGGATTTCTTTCAACCCAGAATATTCTTTTTTTCATGGGAAGACCCCACATATTCCTGTAAAAAGTATTCAGGGAAGGGTTTTTCTAGAGGCTTATTATAAGCAGATAATAGCACAGCTACAAAGGGGTTCCAAATAACCATCTTTACTAAACTTACACAAAAATACCAGGCTTCACTACTTCATTGGATTGCTGTTCTAATATATTTTCAAGGAATTTATGTAGGAAGCTGTAAAAGGATCAATTATGGGATTGTAAAATCATATATATATATATGAATGACTTCTGCCACCACAAGTGAAGTTTGTTATTTTCAGCCCATACTGCTGACAGAGCTAATACCTTAAGATTTGTACTTTAATGGATGAGTAAGCAGCTCTGGAAGATGCTCTCCTATATTAGAGTGGTTTGTGGCCACAGGAGAATGAGATGCAATACCAGGTTTCACAAAGTTTGTTTCTTTGCTGTTTCCCAAGTAATACATCAGGATGATTAGAAACCTAGGTGGTGCTTTAATTATAATACCTCATTCTTCCTTGTGTCAGGAGCTGATGCAGACATGATAGCAGCTTTCAAACCTCAGCTTTGTCTCATTTGTTTAACTAGGCATGGTCTTCATTACTGCAGCTGTAGATTTAATTTTGTTGTGAAGCTCCCCCAATGCATAGGACAAAAGATGAGGCACAGATGCAATGCATCATCTGGTTGCTGAGTCTTTGCTGCAAAAAGGTGGAACCTTCATCTTGGTGCAGGCTGTAATGCTGCAGACAAATTAATTTCATGTTTGGTGTGACAAGACTTGTCACCAACCAAAAAATATTTTCCATTGCCTTTTCTTTCTGAGTTAGTAACTTATGGTTTTGTGATTCTGCTGCCTGTATGGTAGAATATAAATTAAATTAGTAGTCCTAGATGCTCTGAAGGCTTCAAATAAACTGCAGATTTATGTACAGAGACACTCAAATTTATGCACCATTTTCTTATTTACTCAGGTGAAAGCAAGATTTTGTCTATGAAGCTTAATAAATTTTAAAAGAGTACTCATTGTTTCTTTATATATTCCAAAACTTTTTAGCTCCCAGCAGTCATCTATTTTAATCTGGTTCTTGGTAGTGAAAAAGATGATCCACTAGTCACAGGACCACCCCAAACCTACATGGGAAGATACTAGTCTGTAGCAGTGCCAAATACTGGCCTTTAACTGAATGATTATGCAAGATAATCCTACAAAACTTCACAAGGCAGTATTTATTAAGCTAGGCTTTGTGAACATTTACTCATACCTAAATGACAGTTTCATTTCTTAAAGCATCAGCTTGCAAAATGGATAATTTGTTACAAAAAGCAGTTTCATTAAAGTGAATTTTAAATTCAGGGTTTTGTTACCTTGAAAGAGTTTCCTTATAGCCTGTAGTAATAGTTGTTTTTAAGAGATCTGGTTATAAAAATGTAAACTAACATCAGAAGGTAAAACCAGCCAAAAAATCCCCCTGCCTTCTGCAAAATACAGTGACTGAAGTTGCTGGAAAGCCTATGATAATGAGGAGTCAGCAAAGCCAATGAAGAAATGCAGATCTTCTCAAGCTGCTGTGGTAACAAAGGTCCTTGCTATGGATCATGGCACACAGCTGAGCCATGGATCCTCCTGCAGTCTGCTCATTTAACATACAGCTCAGGCTGATGAGGAGCTGCTGTCCTGTCAAATGCCCTCTGCTAATATAACTAGGCCACTTGGTGCAAGAATTCGTGGCAGGAGAACAGAGTGCTGTTAACTATTTATTGTGATTACACATTTAAACATGGCAAAGTTGATGAACTGAACTCTGAGGCTTCTGTCATCCTGCTACAGTTAGCATCAGAGGAGGTGCACTTCAAACTCCCTTGCATTTGGCCAAAAATGAGGTGAGTTTGCCTTGAAACATCCCCAAGGATGTCATTATAAGAATGTGGTGTGGATAAGGAAAATAGGACAGCGTCTTCAGCTCAAGCCTTGGTAAACTTGACTTGACAAGTTGACAGAAGGGCCTCTTCTCCACAGAGCCCTGCCTCTGGCCTTGGTGTCAGTGCAGTCTTTCCTTATTCATGAAGAGTCAGGACTAAGAAAACAAATGGCTAATAGAATAGGAAATATTTAGATGAAGCACTTTCAGGTAGCAGAGCCTGAATGAATGTATCTAGTTGTTGTTTTTCTTTTCCCATATGGCTGTTAGTTTCCTTTAATCTCTTTGTTACAAAAAAAAATAAATCCAGAAAAGATGCCTTTAAAGTAAAGTAGTTAAATGCTTCTGGCATTCAAGGCACTGCATGTTTCTCTTAGACAGTAGCTATTCACTCACTGTTTAATATGCAATAGCATTTTAAAAGCCAGCCATGCTCTCCTCCATCTCGTCAACAGTCTGTATCAATCTACCGCAAGACTGCAAAATACCTCTGGCTGTTTTCCTGACTAGAGCACAGCAATTGTGGGACAGACCTCTTCTGCACTAGAGCTGCATTGCTTTTAAATAACTAAAAGCAACTTGGTTTGCCAAACTTCTGCATGAATAATGTCATGCAAGATTTGTGGAGGAGACAGAATCTTTTAACAGACCTACCAGTGCATTTGAGAAAAACAGACAAGCCCTTTTAAAGTTCCTAGTAAGGAATAATATTAAGAGTTTGCATTCGAAATAGGTTTTGGTCTCATAGTGAAGGGCAACGAATAAAGGTGGTGATGACAACTACTGTTGTTCAAAAAAGATTTGGAATTTAAACAACTATATAGGTCTTGAATTAAAATGGGACATAGAAGATGAAAAACTCAGTTATTCTATTCCAGTGCCCTTGTCCTGTCTCTCAAGCTTAAATTTAAACTAAATTCATGGGATTGTTACTCATTGTATGTTGGAGTGGTCTAGTTGTAAATTGTCCTGTACATAGTCTATTTCTGTTGATTTCATGTTTGTAGTTGCTGTGTTAACACCTGCCCAGATGTTCAATCCCTGTAATTTGCTGAGTACTCACTTTTGGGTCCTGGTTCTTTTGGCTTTGAGTGAAATTATGAACATCATCACCAGACTCGGAATGCAGAAATTAGGCCTAAACTTACTGTGTTAATTAATTTGTCCAGTCTGTACTTGTGACTTGATTTCTTTGGTCAATAAACAAAGATTGGAATCAGGGACCTAAATAATTCAAAGTGTGAGCAGTTAAAGTCTCTGCTAAAAAGGAATACATACTTTGTAAGCCAGCACTGCAGGCCAGAGACCTTGGGGACTGGCAGACAAGGGCAATGTGTGCTTCTAATTTTCAGGAAAGTTACGTTTTCAAGTTCAGTACCAAATGTTTGCTGCTGTCGTTACTTTCAATGAAAAAGAAGTTGGTGCTTAACCAAAGCCTCTGTAAAAAGCTGTTCAAAATGTAACTGCTTGTCTGCTTAGAAAAAGCAGCTAACTTTGGTTTGCAGAGACAGAGCAACTGTGAAATCCAAGACTATTATTATTTCAGTGTTTTGGTGGCATAATAGATCATGAAAATGAGGCTTGTATGGTTTGTGGTATTACCAGAAATCCAAGAAGTATTTATAGCTACCTTCACACTTGAATGTTTTTTTTATTGTATAGAATACATTGATCCAAATATAAATGAAAACATGAAATACTCTGTCTCTATCACCTTTCAGCCTCAATGTCTCATAATTTCCACTTCCTCACTTAACGGTCTTGTCTGCTGTCTTCTACACTGGCTCCCATTTTTTATACTTAGATTGATCAGTATTTTTTAGGTCCTTTAAATTCTTGTCTAATATTACTATTTTGAGGTGTGGAAATACCTCTAATGTGCCAGGGAAATCGTTTGCTCTGAAAACCAGTTCAATAATTCAGTGTTTCTATAGTGTTTATTTGAACTTTCAAAGTTACTCCTTCAGTGTCAGAGTGTTCAAAAGCAGGTTTGAGCCCTAAGTAAGAGTTACTGCAGGGAAAATCCAAATTGGTCTAAGAAGCAACCATAGAACTGACTGAGGACTTCATCCCACTGTTGAACTTGTGCCCCTAAATAAATTGGACAGAGTATAAAAACTCAGTCTTATGAACCTCTGTATGACATGGTTAGAAACAGAAATGATTTCTTTTTATAAATATTACTTGTATAAAAGGATTTCACATTATCTTTTCTTGGCTACAGCAAATGCTCTCTTTTTTCTAACGAAATATAATTATTTAGTCCTGTCCCTAGTATTAGCTGGAAGAGGTCTGATGGAAACTCATTGACAAGGAAAATTGAACACAACAAAATGAAAGGAATTCTTGAAATCCCGAATGTTCAGCAAGAAGATGAAGGCTCTTATGAGTGCATTGCGGGAAACATTCGAGGAAGAAACATTGCAAGAGGTCAATTATTTGTCTATGGTAAGCAGATTAAATTCTTCATTTATTTTTTTTTTTACGGAGCATGATGGTGTTCAGATGTGTTTTGTAGATGAAGTCTATTAGCCCCTTACTGGAGATACAAAACACAGTTCAGGTTAAGCTGATTAAAAAATGATTGGAGGTCTGCAGTGACCTTCACTGAATTACACCCTTGGCAAATAAAGATATTTTGCATTAAAATTCAGACTGGAAATGTGGGCTGCGCCATGATGAAGTTGTAAAGGTTAATATAAGGCAGAAAAAAAATCCCTGGTATGTTTACAAGAAACATTAAGGGCAGAAAAAATATTGACTCTCAATAGTTCACAGCAACATAAAGCTGTGCCACCCCAGATGCGGAGCAGGGAAGAATTCATGAGGTTTTGGTTCATGTGAGCATAAGATTATTTCACCTCCTATTCTAGCTGAACTGTGTTGCTCCATAAACAGACAAGGGCAAAGCGGGGGAAACACATTCGACTGACTCCCTCTCCTTCCTCCTTTTCTAAAAGTAGATAAATATTTATGTGAAACTGTTCTACTTTTCCTTTTCCCTTCCCACGTGCATTAATTTCCTGTGATCCAGGTCACACATGATGGTCCCTCATAGCCAAGGTGAATTATATGCTCTTTACTCCCATTGTTAATACCCAGAGAAAGCAACGTATTTTGACATGAGTAAGAAGGGAGATCTTCCTTTACCTCGTAAATCTTTCAAAACAGAAGGTAAAAAAATAAAACTTAACAGTGAGAAAAAAATCACAGAAAACTAGACTGAGCCCACAATTAACATCTGTTGAGAAGACCCTGGCAAGTATTTTTTTTTAAGTAAATATCTTCTATTGAAGAGATGCAGGCTTTGCTGATAAAGCTACCAGGCTCCTGCAGCCATGGTTAATATCAAGATATATGCCAGGAATAGAGTAGTCTGCTGCTGTTTTGAATATTTAATTATTTCTTTGCTTTTAGGGGGTTATTTTTGCTCTCATTGCTCACTAATTTTTGCAGAACATCAATCAAGCAATTCCATTAAAATTAAGTTCAGTGGATTACCTGGACATGATTGATAACAGCACAGGCAATTACAAAATTATGATCAGTTAATACAATCTAAAACAATGCACTTATTAAATCTGCTTTGTAAATTAATTAATAGCTGTTCATAGCAAAATATATAAACAACACTCATGAAGCTTTTGCATAAGACTTTTTTTTATCTTATTAGGAGTGGGCTGGGATATTATCTACTTAATTGACTTCCTCTTGCTTAATTTCTGTGCTGTGGTGTTTGTACTCTGCAGGCAGCTTGTCTATAGGAAACAGGGCTTCTTCCTGGGTACTGTCTGCTGCTTTGTGTAAGTTACCTAGATCCATGCATTAGGTTCTGAGGTGAGCAGGATCCCAGATACCTTCCCACTATGGAAGGCATTGTATTAATCCAGGGTTGTATTAATCCAGCGCTGGACATCTCGAGGCAGAGCAATACAAGTGACACAGAATTAGAATAATTTTTAAGCAGGGTGAGCAGCATCCCAGATACCTTCCCACTCTGGGACCTGGCTCGTTGACGTTGCATTAACCCAGTGTTGGACATCTCAAGGCCTTTGCTGGGGCAGAGCCATGGGCTGCCCTCAGGGTCACGCTGTAAGGGAAGGCCTTTCAGTACCTTGTTTTGCTGCTCCCAAAGGATAATGACTCTCTCCCTAAAATACAGTTGCTCCATGTAAAAACTCTATATATCTGTATGTATACGCTTATATAAGTGTAGAACACGGGTTTAATAACACAGCCAAGTATTTTTGGCGGGATGTTAAGGCCCCAGATGCACACGCTGGAGGCAGAGGCTGCAGCCTCGTGGCAGAGGCACCCACGGACACGGCTGCTACTCAGAATTGATTTATTCCAACCAAAATTACCCAGCACCTCGACTAACCAACGCAAACCATGAGTTACATGTCAGACGGGTATATAATATTGTGTAATTTAAGTAATTCCCAAGTTTTCTCGACTAATCCCTTCAGAAGGGGGACCCCACAGTGCACACTCACACAAGGGAAAGACGCCCACTGAAAGGTGGAATCACTCACCCAAAATGGAATCACCCAAAATGGAATCACCCAAAGGGGAGGTGAGGGCTTGCTCAGGGACGTATCCAGAGGAGTAACCACTTGCCAAAAGGGGGATGAAGGTGCTCAGTCCTGGGCATTCCCTTGCGAGGTGCCATAGCCCCACGGGCAGAGCCTCACACCCAGCCCCGCTGCGCTGAGGGGAACCGCGCGGCCGGGCGGGGCGATCGGACAGGGGCCAGCTATTGGTTGTGATCCCGAGGCTCCCCTGGGCCGAGCCGCCCCATTGGCTGAGGACCCTGTCTGTTGAGCTGAGAGCCCGCCTCCTTTTTCCCGCCTCCCTGGGGCCTCTCTGTGCCCTTGCAGTGACAGCAGGGCAGGGCCAGCGGACACCGGGTTATAGAATCACAGAATCATTATGGTTGGAAGGGACCTCCAGGGTCATCAAGTCCAACCTTTATCCCATCATATTCCTGACCATCAGACCATGGTCTCAAGTGCCTCATCAACCCGTTTGTTGAACACCCCCAGGGATGGTGACTCCACCACCTCCCTGGGCAGCCCATTCCAGTGCCCAACCACCCTCTCAGGAAAGAACTTCTTCCTAATCTCCAACCTAAACTTCCCCTGACGGAACTTGAGGCCATTTCCTCTCATCCTGTCATTAGCAATTAGGGGGAAGATACCAACACCAGCCTCACTACAACCTCCTCTCAGGTAGTTGTAGAGGGCAATAAGGTCTCCTCTCAGTCTCCTCTTCTCCAGGCTCAATAACCCCAGTTCCCTCAGCTGGTCTCCATAAGGTTTGTTTGCCAGACCTCTCACCAGCCTCATTGCCCTTCTCTGGACTTGCTTCAGAGTGGGTTAAGGGCCCGAGCCCCTGGTGGGGTGTGTGGGGGTGTGTGTGCACACCCCTGCTACAGCTGGGATCTCACTTGCAAGTGGTTTTGCATTGTCCCAAAGCATGGTGGGTGCTAGTTGTTCTCCCAAGGTCTCCTCTTCACCTGTGTCTTGGTGCCAGCCTGCCCGGAGTTTGCTGCTGCTCCCCCCACCCTCCAGGCTCAGCTGGGTGGTCACAGAGCTCCTAGGTGGTTCCTCCAAAGCCTGCTCTGACCCAGCAATGGATGAATGTTAACGTTATGTGTCCACTTAGCTCTCCCCTGAGCAGCCCTGGTTCCTTGGTGTAATATCTGTGTGGTAAATGGCAAAGAAACTGTGCTCTGAGCCCATGGTCTCAGGTGGGTGGGTAAAACAGAGGCGTAATATCTAAAAACACTGATTTTCATTAGCTACTGACTGTTTTTCGGAAGGTTGGGGGTCTGGGGAGAGCACATTCAGAATTTCAGGCATCTAAAATCACCACTTCTGCCAATCTTGCCCATAAAAATTAATAAATAACACTAAAACTGATTTTCCAGCCCTCCAGCTGCTTGATCCCCAACGCTTCTCCAAGTCAGTCTTGCAGTTTAATCCAGGCACTTGAGCAGAACTCACTTGTGATACCATAAGAACGTGTTGGACAAATGCTAATTAGCCTTGCTTAGTTCATTAATTAATTAATGGCAACATACCTTCAGCAATGCAATTTTTCTCATGCTTAAAATGGCTTACGTGTTCTTTACAGCACTCCCAGAATGGGATAAAACCATCCAAAATGCTTTCCTGTCTCTCTATGACAGTTTGGTTTGGGAATGTAAGGCAACAGGAAAACCAAGCCCTTCCTACAGCTGGTTAAAGAATGGCCAGCCGCTCATCTCAGAGGTAAGGTTCCTGTCTTACTGCCTTTCTTGATCCTCTTTTCTGTGTTTTAGTCACAATGTTCATTTTACAGGGCATTGCCTTTTTATTCAGAAATTGAATTAAAGTTTAACTTATCAAAATAAACATAATAGCACAAACCCTTTGCAACACAAAGCCTCAGTTCTTCGAATTGATCTTTATTGAAAGTGTATGGTATTGCCAGTTTATATATATATATATAGAGAGAGAGATACAGCAATTTCTTCATGTGATTTATCTTACAGAGCATCTAATTGCTACAAGATGTGGCAGTAGATATGGATGGATTTAAAAATACCTATTATAGTTAGGGAAAGAAGGGTCTGTCCAGAAATGCTAGGTACGTTTATAGACATAATCTGTAATTTGGGATACTGGTAGGATGCCAGTTGACTGTGGAAGAGTGTTTCAGAGCTGGCATCACAGACTGATCAGGCTGTTAACTTGTACTTCTGTTTCTGTTCTTAATCTCTAGGCTGGGTGGACCTCATGCAACATGGCCATTCTTATGCTGTGTTAATCTTTTAACTGAATTAGTTAGCTATGAAAATCAGCTAATATTGAGGGTAATACTTTCCTGGTGCTATGTAGAGGAGTAATAGACTAAAGAAGTTCTAAGGAAAAGGTGAATAAATGAGAAAGGAAAAAGGACCGAGTGGAAGGGGAAGCAGTGAAGTGGTAGGAGTGAAGGAGGAGAGGGGAAATCAATTGGAGCTCAAACATTTAGGAAACGTGATCAGATATTATGTAGACAGGTCTTTAAGAACCCAGCTTTGTCTCTTTCCAGGCAGTATAATTATACTTCTGTGGTGGCCAAGCTTTGGCACATCCATCTTCAGTTGTTGGCGACCTCATGGAGGGTGAATTATGTGGCAAGAGACTCTTTGTTGCATTTGCATTCTGCTGAGGCCAGGTTTTCCTTTTTTTTTAAAGCATCTATTCAGCACTATCTGGCATAAAATGGCATGGCTGATCTGTAACGCATTCTTCCTTGGTTGGAAAAAAATAGTGCTGTGATTAATTTCTGTCTAGCGAGAACAGATACAGAGTCATTTTCAAAACATATGGGGCAAATTAGCACCTGCTGGGTTGCAGAACCAGCAGTTGTTTGACTTTGTAGTATTTATTTGAAGCAATTGGAGGGGGGTCCAATCTTCCATATGATTTTCTGTTGGATTAGTCCTAAACAGAGCCCAGCTAGCATCTGAGAAGTCTAGCCAGAATTTACTTGGATTGCAATTTTTCTGAGCCCGATCATTCTACTCATTGTCACCTCTTCCTAAGCAAAATTATCAGGTTTCTCTCTCTTTGAAGACAGTGATATTTAGAATCTGTCACTTTTCAATTGCATGGTTTCAATAAAAAAGAATAAAATACTCTACAGACACATTTTCAACCAACATTTTCCCATACTTACAGTGTATTGTAAATGGAATACTTCAGGCAACAAAATGCTGAATGTTATTGCTCAGTGGACAAAATGGATAGTTTGGAGGTGAAAGTACAAGGGAGGTATAATAAAATATTCAGTCTGTCACAGCACCCTGCTTGTTGGAAATATCACAGGAAGAATACCTTTCAGACACTTTCCACCTTGGCGCTGATTCTGAGGATATTGTCTCCTCTTTGTCAAACCTTTCTCTCTGACCACCTGGCTGGTCATCCCTGCATTATTCCCTCTTGTGTACATGGTGTGCTTTATTCTTCTCTTTGACTGCATGGCTCAAAAGAACCAGCAGAGAAGGGTGGGGAATTTGGCATGCGTATGAAACAGGAGTGTTGCTTCAGAAGGGGCTTTTATATTCAAAGACTGTTTGTAAAAATGGAATTCATCGAGAGGATAACAAACAGCCTGAAGGTAAAACTAAGTATGCAAAAGATATCTGTAGTGAGAGTCTCAAAAAAAATAAATTAACAGTGGATAAGTAATGTAATGTTAATTAGTTTGTGATACACCAGCCATAGAACCGCAGGCTGTGCTCTCATCAAATTTCCAAACTAAACAAGGTTGAACTGGGTCAGTTCTTGGTTGGGAGACCTCTGAGGAAAAGCCAGAGTATTGAGAAGTAGAGCTCCACAGCTCAGTACCTGGCACTCTCCCCCCCACAAGCATGGCAGGAGAAATCCCCCCAGCAGGATGGGCAACCAACTTATCAGCAGCAACTCAGCAAGTTGTTATATACGTTCAGCAGTTCACAAATACATTTTAGATGCTTGTAGGAGTTCAACAAAGACTGTGCTGTGTACTCCAACAATGCACACTCTGATTACTGCAGCAGAGGAAAGGAGCAGCATAATGATAATATCTGTTGTTTTAGACTCATGTTTGGTGATGGAATCTATTTTCCCTGTTGTGGGTTTCTTCCACACTGATCTGATTTGAGGAACATATTCTCTTCCTCTCAGTGTTACACTTTGCAGTGGGGAAATTACTGTCTCCGGAGGCGAGTAATTGTAAAATCACAAAATATTCAGCTTTAAGTTTTATGCTTGTAGCATCAAACAGGCTTTTTTCTATTTACCAAAATAGAAGAAATAAAACTACTTTTTACACATAAAAATTCAAGCTCTGGTCCAAATTTTACCTACTGTGCAGTTTTCTCTACTTCAGCAGAATTGCAGTGAGGAAACTTGGTGTGTGTGACAATTCCAGCCATGAGGAGTGTGCTCTCCCTCTGATCTGATCCTGTGGGTTTCCAACAGGAATGTGAAAGTGTTGGCTTTCAGTAGATCGTGTTCTGTGACTTGTGATCTGATAACATTTGAAAATTTTCCATTATTTTGAGCCACCTCCATCTCCCGTGGAGCTTTTCTGATCATCTTAAATTATCATCATCAGGTTCATCTAACCAGCTGAGGGGGGTAGGCCAGGCAGCTGCGGGTCCCCTGGAACCCTATGGAAGATGCTGCAGGCTCCTGGTGTGGAGAAGCCGTACCTGCCCTGTGGTACCTACTTCTGCCTCTGCTTCAGGGTGAAGCACACACACAGATTCACAGTTCAGCAGTGCAGAGAAACACATGCCACAGCTGGAACACTTGGGCAAACCTGCTCAAGGCAATGATTGCCACTCTGCCTGGAGTTCTTAAAAAGTTTTGAAGAGCTAAAAGGTCTAAAAATATAACCACCATCAGGTAGCTGAGGTGTACATTGTATTTTTGATATATTCATTCACATTGCTTCCAAGAAAACAACATTTCTGCTTCTGAATTATGATCAGGTGCGTCAGTGTGATACCAAAAACCTTTGGGATCGTACCCTCATAGGCTCTGTAAATTTTTTTGCTTGTTTTTTCTTTTATCAGGAAAGAATTCAAATAGCAAATGGAACTCTTATCATACCTATGCTGAATATGTCAGACTCCGGCCTCTATCAGTGTGTGGCAGAAAACAAGTATGATACTATTTATGCCAATGCTGAGCTGAGGGTGCTGGGTGAGTAAATGCCACTAAAGCGAGCAAGTACTGAGTATAAAAGGACACTCATTTAAAAAACTTGAAATTAAGAAATTAGTAGATTAAACTCCACCTGGCTGTTTGAGTTTGTTGGTATTTCTTTGCTGCTTGCTTTTCATCACCCATATGTGAAAGTTGTTTTTTTAACTTTGTGACTGGTTTGGAGGAAAATTCTAATCCCACGTGGGGTCTTTTTTCTATCACATAGACACAGTTTTAGTGAATGTTATTCCTCACCTAGTGTTATGAGTTATTAATAGTTGTTCTGCAGTTTTTGAAAGTCAGTTTCAGAAAGTGGGAAAACCAGGTTTAACTACAAACAAAGAGCATATGGCAAATATGTATATAAAACCAAAGAACTATGTAAATGAGATTATTTGTTTTTATATAAAATTACCAGAGATGCACATAGAATTGATCTTTTTCATATATTTTAAAGAGTATTGTTATAGATATCCAAATATATAGTTTGTTCAACAGCCAAATACTAGTGAAATGAGTAAAACAGAGACTTTAAGAGCACCTAATTGTTTTTTCTCCTTCTCCAAGAGTGAATTTCACATAAATTACCCGAGAAATAAACAGATTTTCAGAAAACAATGTCAGTTTCAGAACAGAAAGCCATTGAAAAACTGTGTTTGTAATTGAGTACTGTAAACTCTGCAGATGAATATATGTGGCTGGGATCAGAAGTGTGATGTTTATCCTGCTGACGTTGCACTGCTCAGGAACCTCATTCTTCATAGCAGATAGACTCATACTCCCAGTCTGCAGATAACCCTAAGGAAAGATTGTCAGAGCAGACAGTTTGCAGGCAGACAGTTTAGAAACATGTTGGTATTGACATAATGAATTTCATTCCTGGGTACCTAAATCCATTTTTCATGTTTGATATACCTACTTTTGTAGAAACCTCAAAAGCAAAGCAATTATTGGATTCACTTATTAAGTAGCTCAAAGAGGAGAATTTAGTATTTAGTGACTTGTCAGCTTCATACTGTTCAGCTCTTCTTTCTTCTCTATTTTTAGCTGCAGCACCTGATTTTTCCAAAAATCCCGTGAAAAAAATATCTGTTGTTCAAGTTGGAGGTGAAGTTACAATTGGTTGTAAACCGGGTGCTTCTCCCAGAGCAGTTATTAACTGGAGAAAGGGATCAGAGGTTCTGCGCCAGAACAAAAGGTACTGTCATAGACCAATTGCTGGATTGTTGGGTGTTCTCTGTTTTAATAATAACATTTAAACATCACTGAAACACAGCTGGCTTGGTATTGCTTTAGACAGCTCATTGAGAGAAAACTTTGATGTCAGAGGCCTATTTGTCTTTAGCAGTGGCCATAGAGTTCTGCAGATGTAAAGCTGGTGGAGAACAAAGCCAAACTTAATACACATGGGTAATTGTATGATACATATGTTTGTGTTCATCAGCAGTTAATTCACTGCAACACTCTCAGAGCTGACTGTTTACCACACACAAAGCCTGAGTGAATCAGCTTCATGTAGGAGACATCAGCGGAGGCTTCAGGGAAGTAGAATATACCCCCAGGCTGCAGTGTAATTGCTTTGCAGCTGTACAGGTTGTGCAATAACCCATAGCTAAATCAGCCTCCATATTCTGTCTCTTCCGTTTAGACAAAATTCAGCCATTGGACCAGCATATTCTGGTACCCTCTCTCACCAACCAGTATGAGTTCACATGGTCTTTCACAGGACTTTACTGATGTTTTTTCTGTGATGGCTAATAGCATATTCGTGAGTTGTCACAAGCCATCTACACTATTACATGCTAATGTCAATTAAATGGTAAAGCATTAAAATCAAAAGCAACTTATTGACTTGAGTAAGTTATGACTTGTTGGTATTTCCACATACAAATGTAGACGGATGAAATGGGCAACAGTGTCTACGAACTGTAACTTTCTCAGCATCTCTTTCAGTCCACAAATACACCAGCAACACTGTTTTATCACATTATTGTTTTCAAAGACTGAAAACAGAACCAGTAATTCTTAAAGCTCCGGAAACTGAACACCAGATTTTGCACACACGGCCAGTTGCTCAAGGAGGTAAGTTTGAGTTGTGTGAGACTTAATTGTAAATCATTAAAACAACATTCTCCAAAACTCTGACATGAAGAAATATTTCCCTATCCCATACTGCAGCAATGCACAATGCAGATAAAAGTAAATTGGAGAAGCGTATATGAAAGAAAGTGCAAATCTGCAATATTTCACACAGGTACTCACAATGAAACAGAAAAATTGGGATAAGCAATCCATGCCACCGGACATAGAAAACTTTGCAATTTCTCCCCCTTTCACTAATGGCCGTTTTATTTTCTGTTTAACTGCTCAGCTAAGAATGAAAAATATTTTTCTGTCTTTATGTGCATTCTGATAGTACAGTCTATTTAACAAAAATGCCTGTTTGTTCCTATTAGATGCAGCCTATCCCCGCAGCGTGTAGGAAAAGTGCTCAGAGTACAGTTTGTCACCTCTGGATTTCCTGACATTGAGGACAGGAATGAGGAGAGCACTGTTTAAAACTTACAATTTAAATAGTTGAATTAAGCCTCAATCTTGAGGTTCTAGTACACTGGTATTCCCCATCTGATTTGCTTATTAAAAATATTTACATACTGCACACAGTATTTACTTGTGCTTCTGTATTAATTTACTAACAATAATTATAAGCACGCTGTAGTTTTTGAGCATCCCAGAAGGCCTTCTGCTGCTTAGCAGGAGTAAACAAAAGGAGCAGGATTTACACTGAGCCAAAGGGAGAGAGTGTTTAAACTCTCCATGTGCAAAACATTATTACCAGTGTGTCAGCTGGTGCAAAGGAGAATTTATGAGGCTTTTTGATTATTAAATGACAAAATAGCTAATGCCACAGTTTTAAAGAAGAGAAAATAACTCATCTATACAGTATTTTTCCAGAGATCTTTGTGACAGAAACAGAAAATAAATTAAGGATTTGTATGGCTGTAATTAAAATACACAGCTAAATAAAGTACTGAAATCATATGTAACTCTGCTCATAAAAAAGAGAAGGAATCTGCTCTGCCTTTCTCTCTATATAATTAAACCCTGACATGTCACATACAGATTAACTATTTTAACTAAAGCTTTCCTTATTTCTGCTCCCATTTTATTGTGTAGCATTTATAATCTCTTTGGACCCCTTTACTAGCTTTTTTTTAAAAAGAAAAAAATATATTTGATCATGTTTTAAATGCTGGGGGGAAAAAAAGGGAAATACCAATGCCTTACGGCTCTGAGGGCAAAACTAATGGACACATAGCTAAATAAGTCAGATCATGTAGGTTCTTTACAATGATTTAGACAAATTCAATCTTTTGTTACAGAACTATTGCTACTAGACCTACTCCACCGTAAGGAGAAAGGATATTCTTTCTTTTTCACCTTCTTTCTTTTTCACCTTCTTTCTTTTTCACCTTCTTTCTTTTTCACCTTCTTTCTTTCACTCATGGTAATAATTTATTCCTGATAGTCATGCATGCAAGGTCACTGTTCTGCTCTGAATATGACAAGATAACACCACTTTATATTGTTTGTAAGTATGTAAAGAGAAGTGTGCTAGCTAGGAAGAGCTCATTATTAGATTATCCATATTAATAATAGCCCCATGAAAAATGTTTTATTTTATTTCCTCTAAGGGGATTTTTATTAAGCTTTTTTAAGATTACCAAGCTGCAGTATCTGGCCCCCTGCTATTTGAAAAATATCTTAATGTTTTCTGAGTCTGACGTGTAATCTTCTGAATCTCTTGCCGTGGTCCAGCAGTGAAGGTCCTCAGCCACCGTCTCGGAACACAGACAGTTTCCTCCAGCTTCCCTTGTCTCTCCCATCTTCTCTGCAGCTCAAACATATTGCTGCATCAAACATAGATTTTCTACAGATTGTATACTCTGATTTATGTAGAATACTTTATTGTATTTGAAGCATACACATAAGTCCTTCAAAACATTGCCAAATCAATACATTTTTACACTAGATGGTATAACAAAGCCTGAACACACCTGTACCAGGTGTGCTTACTGTTCCCAGTTCAATGTCCCCTCTGCATTGAGTATCCTCGCAAAATTTTCAGAAATAGCTAAATTACAGCCCCATTCATGTGGCCCACCACCTGAGTACTGGGATTTATCTTTGGTTCATGCTGCTGGCCACTTTAGAGAGGGAATTCAAGGTTATCAGCTGCAGGAATCAAAAAGAAATGCCACAGTTGGCTAATCCTAGCTCTTTTTACTTGCTCACTCTTCATATGATCCCCCCAGTCAGCTTCTCAGGATCACCTACCAGTAGAGCTACAGGTTTTCTTTTGGGTGAGTAATCTCCTCCTTTGGATCAAAGCCTTGAGAAATGGGCTTTCAGGAGCAACACCACTTGTGCAGTGAGCAACTGTTTGAAAAGGTTTTGTTTGCCCTCTGCTGAATGCACGACTTTCTCCTGGCATGTGCTGTGGATTTTAGGTCAATGTAGAAATGAAATGCAACAAAGAAAAAGAGCAAGCTTCATGCTCCAAACTCCCACCCTGTGGAGTTTGACATAGATAGGAGCTATTTTCATGTATGTCATATATTCTCAGTAAGTGCAATGGGAGTTTTCTTCACCTCACTTCTATCGTTTCATGTTGCCACTGAGGAAAAGTGGAAAAGAAAGAGTAGAAGGGAGCAATTCATACATTAAATAAAGCAAATTTGCAAGTCTAGACACTGATCTCATCACAAATGTATGTCTTGTTATTGCCTTCAGTGGATTCAGGATCAGGACCCTCAAGGAAAACACTTTATAAAAATTCTTTTTGATTGAAGCATTTTAATAAATGGGAATTAGAACCCTTTTTGCTTTACCAGAGAGAGGTGCTATTCCCTCACCATGAGTTGAGGATCCCCAAACACTGTAGTGAATGTGTATAAACATATGTGATTCACTCCTCTCAGAATTTAAATGAGGATAGCTGAGGGAAAACCGAGAAATGAGGTAGGCTGGAAGAATGCATTAGTCATATACAGCACTTTCCATGCATTAATAATCAGTAATAAGCAAATATTCATAATTTAAATCCTTTACTGGGGACTGGACAAGAAGTATGTTTAGGGGTTAGTAAAATATGCTCAATATTTGTTGGCTCCTAGACTTGCTTGTAGGACACAGTTCAGTCCCCTCTCTGTGAGAGGTGGTAATTGATTCCCTGAGTAAATAAAGCTGCTCTACATGGTAAATCCTCTCTCCCGTGCCACACTTGTTTTTGGTGTTTTGCACTTGAGTTACTGCCATTTCTCAGAGGAAACATGGGGGAATGATTGAGCAGTGAAATGAAAAGCTGTCTTTCAACATCCTTATGCTGAGAAAACTGAGCAGATGTTGTGTCTGGAGACTTCTAACACAAGGGGAGGAAGAGAATTATCTGGTAATTGCTGAGGTCTTACAGCTGCCCCTTGGAGCCTCAAACTCAAGGGGTTTCTCCTGCTCCCATGTGAAACACAAGGACCCAGCAGGTTTCATTAACTAAAGGGCTGGATCCGCTCACTGTTGTGTGCTGCATCTGAATTGCTCTGTCTGTCTCCTGGGCAGGACCGTTCTTGTGCAGCCGCCTGAGCACTCGCAGCCACCATCTGCTTCTGCCTTTCTGCTGCTGCTCCACTGTTCAACAGCAGATTCCAAACCCATGAACGTTTTAACACTTTTTAAACTTCTTTGGTATCTGGGAAAAGAATTCTGTCTTCTTGTGACTGCTATTGGACTTGGAGAAATAGGGAGTTAAAGAAATAAAGGCAATTCATTGGTAAACAGGAGAAATCCTCAATCCACTGATCAAATACAACATACAAAAGATACTGTACTGTGAAACAGCATTTCGACTTGAACCAATTTGAGAAGAAATGTGTCGGGGCAGTTCAACAAATTTCAATGAAACATTTCAATTACCAGAATGTCAACACTGTTTGTTTAGCTTGTACTGAAACCTTCTAGAATATCCATTATCTTTGGAAAAAAAATATATGCTTTGGGAGGAATCAAGACAAAATGGATTGAAAATTCCAAAATTTACACTGCTCTACTAACAAAGGAGGAGATTGATGCCACTTAACTTTTGTTTAGCAGAAATCAATATGCAGTCTAAGGTAGTTATTTACTTTTTCTTGGGAGACACCTCCATTTCAAATGAGATGCCAAACTTTTAAATGAGCAAAACTGGGGGAATGAAATATATCCAGTGTCTGAAAAAAACCCGACCTATACTGAAGTCAGACCCAATGAGTAACACAGGGAAAAAGCTAAAAAGCTTTGCTTGTCATGCTGCTTAGTGCCACCCTACTTTATGCACCCTTTGTTTGCAGATAAAGGTAGTATAGATATTTGTATGCTAGTAGCAAGTTTCTCATAGAACATATTTTCTTATGCTATTCCATCACTTACCATTCTATTTCCAGCTCTCTACAGCAATGTGGCTAGGTGAATAGCAATGGGATATTAATATTGCTATTATTTTATTTTCTAAGTCTGGTTTTTGAAGCCTGGATTAAGTGTATCTCCATTTTTATCCTTCCTGCTTTTCTACCACAAGAAGCTTTGCATAGCTTTGATGATATGCCTTAACCCTTCTATCTTATCAGTGTCTGTGTGCTTGTAAAGAAGTTCATTTCCTATTTTAGTTTTTAAATAGAGCACTTGAAGTGTGGGCATCAGCAATCAGAGCAATTCCAGAAATCTTCGACACCATCGCAGTAAGTCAACATGAATACAAATTAAGTTTATCTCTTGATGAAATTCTAATTTTGCTTAGGGAACCAATGGAATTTATTCCACATCTGCTAAATTTGATTAATCACTTCAGTTCCATTCCTTGTTAACAAATAAATTGACAGAAATCAAAGGCAGGGATTTACCTGCCGGCTTTCAGTGCTTGGTCTGAACTTACATATTAAGACATGAAAACTCATACAAAACCTGAGATTGCTGTACAGAATTGCTTTGGTTTTCCATCTCTCAAGCCACACTACTACTATGTATTCAGTGCTAACCAGCCAAAACCCATTATTACACCTTTCCCAAGGGAATGCTGCAAGCTGCAAGGAGTATTCTATGTTCTAGCTACAAATACCTTATGCTCAGATTAAATGGTCTAGGTTTCCATATGAAGGGTATTGCAAAAGATTGGTGGATGAAGCTGTAGTTTATTTATTGAATACTTAATTGTTAACAGTAGTGGTGTTTTTCTGTTTTCAGTGTTGGTTGTAGGTGTAAACGTGTAAGCATTTCTCCATACTTCCTTCTGAACAATGTTATTGAATCTAGGAGGAACATAAAACATGGCGGTACTCACTGAAGAGTGAGTACATGTGAGCAGAAATGTTTAGCGATCCAGCAAAACTAATGATACTGCATAACAAAAGTTTTACAACCTCAGACTGACCTGAAGTACCTTCAGTCTTTCCTTCTTTGTGTTCTCAGTGTTTCCAGTTATTTCTGTCTTCTCCCCCAAGCTGAGAGTGAAGGCAGGGGAGTGGAAAGTGTGAGTGAAAGATAAGGAGGCAGATACAAGGAGAAGGAAGAATGAGCACAGTTGAAGGGAAGAAAAAGCCAGTATTTTATTTTTCTTCTTAATCTTATTTTGCTTTGTTTTTCATCTTTCTCTGTTATCTTTCCATTTGAAGTCAGTCCACTGCAGAGTAATGAGAAGGCAGAAGAGGACCCCCATTGCTACTTGACCCAACGAAGCGCTGGCAGGCAGCAGACAGAGAATATTAGTGCAGTGGAAGACATAAGAAAAGGGCTTTTCCTTTCTTTTCTCTCTCCTTAGAGAGTTTCATAATGGAGCAAGCCAATAAACCTAATTTCATCATGTATTACTGACTACTTAATGCAATAGTGTTTAGCACATCAGATAGCATGAGCATCAAGTAAGCAAATGAACCATATGTTCTCACATATAAGAAAGAATGACAACCTGCGTGATGCTGGATTTATTACAATTTCTCTTCTGTAAGACACCTCCCTAATACAATTTTAAATTGTTCCTACTCAACTCCTGGGAACCTTGTTAAGGTGAGTCTTTCTGAGGGGCTGCCCTTCACGCAGAGATGTCCCATCTGTCACTCTTCCGTGTCATACGGATTTGCAATAAACTAAACCCCAGTGAATGTCAGTGTTGTGCCCTCTCTGCCTTTCAGTTCATACTCTATCCCTGCTTCATGCATGTAATCTGATTGATGTTCAGGATTTGATCCAAAGGCAGCTAATCTCATTGGAGTTTTTCCATTGACTTCAGCAGGCTGTGAATCAATGTTCCTAATTAGGAGGTCTGCACAAAAAATAATGAGAGAATGCAACCTTCTGTGCTTCTCTTCTAGTCCAAGTTGTACTGCCATGCACATCATTACCACTGTTCTGGTGTGTATTGCCACAGCATACAAAAATACTAGTATTGGATGAAAAATATGCTGCACAAACAGCAAATAAAAGATAGTTCCTGATCCCAAGTTTTCAACCTAAGAGTAACATTAGAGGTAACAGGTAGATCAGGATATGTTGGAGAGGTGATGTAAAAAGGAGCAATAAGATATTGATTACCATGCCAGGCAGATGGACTGTTGCCACTCATGCTGTAGGTATCATGAACAAAGAATCTTCTAGGGAAGAGTTTCTGGGATCATTTTGAGTGTGAAGGGTTGAGTGAGCGAAGGAGTAGAAACAGCACCTTGAGAATGTGGCTCATGCTTGACCAACATGAAGGGTCTGTAGGATACTAACACCTTTAGTTTAGCCATGGGATTTGATTATTATGCTATTTTCATTACTTATTTTCTATGAGAAATAAAAGTCTTTTCAAATTTTCAGTGAAAGGAGGATTCCACTTAAGGGACACACATAAGTGGTAGAACATTACACATTAAAAAGACATACAATTTCCATGTTAGGTGATATTTTGAACAGGTATGTGGGTCTAAGGCTTCAGTGAATCACATACAGTCCTTATCCTAATCAGTCAAATTAAGCATAAATTCAGTAGCCCAGTGAGGTTTGCCCCAGGGTTTCCTACAAGCCAACAGGGAGTCCAACCAACTTCTCGGTGGAAGAAAATAGGGATTTTGGTCCCTCATTTTTTTCTGTCCTAGAGATTATTTAACTGAGTTAGAAATTTTGAACTATTCATTCCCAAACCTCTTTTCTGATTTTATTTCTAAAAATTAATCAGTTCAACATGAGAACATACCTACTGAAAGAGCATCTCCAGTACTGGATATCTATTCTGTGTGTGTGCCGGTGAATATGCTGCCCAGGGTTTCCAAAAGCAAGCCAGTACCATGCTGTGTACCTTGTGTCAGTTACTTGTTGTATATACAGAATACTTCTAAGTTAGCATCAGATTTCATTGCACTTCTATTTTCGAAATATGTTCTGACAAGCAGATAGGGAAGAAGATTCCTGTAAGTGAATTAAATTCCCACGCAGAGGGTAATTCAGGGCCTCATGTATTGTTTAAATTCTACTTAAGTCCCATATTAAGGGTTTTGTTTTACATCTGGAGTGAATTTCATTGTATGAATGGCTGTGTCTAAACTCCTAATAATTTCTGAGTCATCAAAATAATGATTAATGGTGTGATTAGTTTGAATACTGGTAGCGTGGGCATACCATCTTGTGCTGAAAGAACTATTCTGTGATGTACCAGAGTTGTAAAGACTTCATAAAAACAGCAGAACTTGTTGGCAAATAGAAAAAAATGGCAACCTTCTGATTTGGCAATTCAGTTCATTTTCTATGTGGATTTTAACTACAGGATTTTGTTCAGTCTGATTCCATATCCTTTCCTTTTCTACTTTATCTCTGTATTTTTTCTGCTATGAGCGTTCAGACTCATCAACGTATGGCTACATAAATATGGTGTTTCCTTGTGTCCTGTGCACAAGGTAGACTAATAACAAAGAAATCTTTCTTTTTGCTTGGACATGCCAAGATAATGGCTCTTGCCTCAGCCCAGAATTATACTACATTTCTCCTCTCAGGACATCACTGTTTAGATGCAGATTTGAAACAGGACAAGTGAGACACAGGGAGGAGAAGAACCGTAAGCGGACCAGACCTTGTAAATATGTTACTGCGTAAGACCATCTGCCTCACTTTTAACACTTGAGTATGTTAAAGACAGGGCAAAACAACTTTTGCTATTTTATATTAAAGTGAGTACCATCTCCTGAAAAAAATGGTTTTTTCTGGAAGCTTTATGATACAGCATAACTCAGTTCAGATCTCTGCATATATTTACCTAAAATAAATATACGTGGTCCCAAATTTGAGATATTCTCTGCAAAATAATATTTCTTTTTAGGAACAGAGGGGAATTTTAGGCAATAACAAGGAAGAGTGTTACAGTGTCACCTTCTATCACTGCTAATAGTATTCTTTTCTAAAATATTTTAATACGACTATTCAGCTAGATTGTTTAATTTTGTTTTGATCCAAATAGTTAACACAGAGTTTAATGCTGTTTATTTTATTTCCAATTAATTGTCAGTCAACTCTGAAGCTCATTTATATCAGCATACAGATAAGAAAAATCTTTTAAGCATAGTTTATTAAATGACAATACTATTAGCATACAAATTATGCTCAGAATAGGATAAACAGGTACAAAGATCATTAACATATAATACAGACAGTCGGATCTCAGATGGGACCCCGTGGGACCTTTTCACAAATACCAGAGCTGTCATCAGCAGGTACAATTCATTCACTCAGTCAAACTTTACTCACATTTACATCTGCATAAATCACTAGTAATTCTGAGTCACTTGAGAGCTGTGCTCATGTTTCTGTCCCTCACTTACTTCCCTTTGTACTTTTTAATTCAGCCTCTCTCCTGCTTCTCAATCTTTCCAAAATGAGAAGAGTCAGTTATTGTTTCAGTGTCTGCTAGCATATCTGAAGGAATTTATAAACAATATATCTTTTCATAGCCTATGAAAACAAGAGTGTTTTTACTCTTGAGCAGTAAAGTGAGACTGAGAAGACATGGTTTCAAATAGGATTTCTCAGATAATAAAAATTACTTTCCCTCTGATTTCATCAGATCCAGCATACTCCCTTTTTATCTGCACAGTGCTATGATGATGACTTCAATAACATTATGAGGTGTCAGACACTTGATGTTAGAGGCAGACAGGAGAAGAGTGAATCTTTACATTAGGTATCAGGGTTACTTTCTTTTGAAAGGAATTATTTTATGCCCTTGAAGAGACAGCTACCCTACTGGCAGTGCTGAAGTCTGCAGAAGTAGGCTGGATTCACCCCCGGTTTACACCAGTCTAACTCAACTGATTTTGATGAGGATTCCAAAGACATTTGCTGTAAATTAATGCAATTCATATCCATGAATTAAAATTTCACCTCTTTCAAACAGATTGGCTGAACAATACAGAAATGCACAAAAATTACCTCTGCTGCACTTTAAAATCTAATGAGTTGACACCTCTTTCTTTTCTCAGTTTTTGTTTTTCTATCAGCCTTGTTAAATACATATTATTCTTTCATGCTCTTAAGATCAAAGCAAATAGCCATCAACAATCTTTTGTTCACATGAGACAACACTTTCGGAGATGGTTTGTTTGGCCTGGTTAATTAAAAGCTGTACCTATCATCCCCGCTTGATTTCTCAAGTTCTTTACTTAAAAAAGTATGTGTGACAATTTTAATGAGCTCTCACTTCTTCCCAGTCTCATGTCTTCTGCAGAAACATTGCAAACTCTTCTTTTTGAGCATTGCGCAGAGTTTTGACTCCAGTAGATCTGGGGTAAGCTGTTTGTTTTCCCTTTCTGCATATCTTGTACACTGATGGAGTCACTCAGAGAGGACCAGGACGTGGATCAATCCAATGGAAAGAGTAGATTAAAAACAAACAGAAGGCTGTTGTTTATGCTATGCTTATATAATCCAGGGAAAAACTTCTCACAAACTGTTCTGGGACTAAAGGTTTGCAGAAGCTCAAAGGGTTTTGGATTCATTCCCGAAGACAGGTTTCATCCTATATTGAAAACCCAGTCTCTAGATCCAATCCCTGGGTTACCCTGGCCACTCAGCCCTGGGAAAGAACAGTGGTACCTGCTCTGCATCCTTACCCTGCCCTCACCTGCTGCCACGGGCTGCCTGCAGATGGAAAGTGGGCTAGATATGGCTCTGAATGGGGTGTGAGAGCTGTCTTATGTTCCTATGATCCACTTGCAGTGAACTGCATCCAGCATATCCATCTTTTTACAGGGTAAGTTCCCAGGCTTGTTACATAAGGAATGGTATTTCTGGGTATTTCTCATTAGTCCACGTGTGCAGGAACTTTGTATGGATTTATATAACTGGATTTTCATCTCTTCTTTTCCTCATAGCAACTTTGCTTAATTGAGCTATTCACCTAGAGGCAGCACCTGTGTAATTCAGGCAGGAACGTAGGCGTCAGCACTGGTTTGATAAGAATGTAAGCATTTTGTAAGTCAGAGATGCCAGTCTAGAGTTAGGCTTATGCTTAAGCAATCCCTTGCTGCAACAGGGCTTTATGAACAGCTGTGTCCTGAGTAGCTCATTTCTTTCTTCCTTCTCCTTCCTTTGCAGGGATGATCTGATCAGAACTGATTCAGATCTTTCGCTTTTTGTCCCTCGACAGCCACTTATTGAGAGAAGTCCAGTTTTTCTGGCAGGCAAAATATTCTACTTGCTTTATATTGGACAAGTTAAACTTCTCAGTGTTGTCGCAGTACTTGCAAGTATCTTGTCTTCTGATGCAAATGCTAAGAATTATTATCTATAGACTTCACGCAGTCTAAAATGTTGTGACAAGTAATGGTTTTCAGCCAGGCTTTCAGCAGGTGAGATGTGCATTTCACAGCTTCTTTTTAAATCGTTTGTTAGAGCTTGATCCGAAGCCCATTAAAGGAAAATATTCCCATTGCCTTCCGAATCACAGTCCCATTATTTACAAGACAAATGGAAGCAGGTAAAGTGCAGCCCCTCTGAACCTACCCACACTTAAAGTCGTGGCTCTGAGGAAGTTTATGGCAACTTTGTTGTTCATGGCAACTGCGTCAGTATTTCACATTGCTTTTTTTTCCCTTGCGCTTGAAATGCATCATCTTGATTTTCTGCTGTGCTCCACTTTCTCATCCTTCTCTCGACACAGACCTCAGTACAGCTGGAAATTACTCACTTTTTTTTTCCTTTAATTCCCTTCCCTGCTAGCTAATTACTCTGAAGTCCTTTGTGTTTTTACATAAATTCTGTCCAAGTACCTTATTTACTGCTAGCTCCCTAATTGTCTTTAGGTGTCCTGACCCCTGTTTCAAACAACTCTGAAGCTTTTATTAGCTCATGATTTCTCTTTGCTAAGCTCTGTTTTGATCCATCGAAAGAGCCATTCCGTCCTCAGCCTGCCCAGCCATTGAAATATTGTTTCAGAACAGCATTTCTTCAGCTCAGACGTTACTTCTTCAGCTCTTGAGAGGGTACAAACCCCTCTCAGTGGATAAACCAGGAACCTGGGACTTTTTCTGGTCTCAATTTGTAATGAAGAATACAGGAAAAAAATCTGAACAAGACATGACTAAAAATGCCCTAGGGGGCTATGCACAGAGCCTGTGCATTCAAAGATGCTCCCCTTTATTATTCTGTATTTTTACAGACTTTTTTTTCCTGCATATTTACCTACATTGGAAGCTTTTGAGGACTGAGATTATCTTTTTTTTTGCCTCATGCCCACTTCTGGATTCCAGTTTGTACCTAGAGCTTTTAGGTACAACTGCAGTAAAAATAACAGGGCATCAATATTTGATGGTGAGAAAGACACCGCGGTGGCTTGTTATAACTTATTATTCAGGTATCCAGCTTATGAACTATTTGCTGATTCACACTCGGATCTCTTTTGATACTGTTTGATGAAGCCACCATATGTTCGCTAACCAATCAATTGAATCAACTATTTTATCACCAGCAGTTTCTAGTGAGGGTGTTTTCTTGTGGCTGGTGCAAACCCATCATTACTGAAAATTGCAGAGGCAGAACTGGAGTAATTGCAAATGTTTTTTTCATATTTAAACCTGCCTTTGAAATATTGTTATCAGGTGTGTCCCCATACTGAGAGGGAGAGGCACCTGTAGTCTCTTGTTTTGATGCACAGCATCATGAAGCCAGCAGAAAGGCTCCATTCTTTCATGATTACTCATCCTTCCTTATCTGAGAAATGTTGTTTTAGTTGATACATCATGATATTGAAGAGTGTGCTTTGTTGCTTCACGTTTTGCTCCTCTCCAGTTTAATATGGATATATGATGGATTATTAAACCTGAGTTTACTTTCTCTTTGTACTACAAATTGTGTGCAAAAAACCTGTTGAAGTACCTGGTGATCATTGCCAAGGAAACAAAGATTTTTCATTCAAGCCTAAATCCCCTCTCAGCTCCACACCCCAGTGACAGAGTGCCTGACACCACGGGGACTTTTCAGCTTTTCTCATTCCTAAATCCACCCCTGTCCTGCTCAGGAGCAGATCTTTTGGCAGGGAAAGGTCAGACAAGAGTGGGAGATGTGAAACTGGGGGGGATGTAAGAAAGAACATGGCCAGAAATCCAAGTCTATTGCTTCCCTTCATCAGCTGAGATTCTAGAAGTGTGTAACGGGAAGCAGAACATGGTCTGGTGTGTGTTATGCATAGAGCTACAAGTGGATAAATACCAGAGTGGAATGCAAGGCACTATGAGGGGTTTTTGTGTATTTAATGGCTATGATATTGCTGCCAGCTTCAACTTCTGCTCCTGTTATTGTTCATTTCCTTTAATAATTCATTACTTCATCCAATCTTATGTTGTTAGTAATAAATATTAAATACCCATGCTGTGATGCATGAATTAGATACTTTCTTTTTATAAAAGGATTCTTGTATTAGATTTAAATGTCAATTAAAAGAGGAATATAAAAAAATAACACAGTGCTTCTGTGAGTGCTGGAATGAATGAAGCCTGATTTCCTGTGGATTTATGACTTACAGCTGGATTTTGTCAGATGTAAGAAAGTGTGGCATTTGAGTGCAGTTCTTCCCTGGTAGGGTGAAGATTCTCTGATGCCTACTAAGGAATGTTCTCATGGCTTCTTAGTCAAGCACTGGCACAGGCTGCCCAGGGAACCGGTAGAGTCACCATTCCTGGAGGTATTCAAAAACGTTTGGATGTGGCCCCTGGGAACATGGTTTAGTGGTGGACTTGGCAGTTTTGGGCTGATGGTTGGGCTCTATGATCTTGAAGGTCTTTTCCAACCAGAGTGATTCTATGTCACAAAATTAACAAAACATTATAAGATAATATTATTTTCCATCCAAAAGTTCATCGCTTACCTAATTTAGATTTCGTTTTGAAATTCTCTGCCTTCGATAGAGATGTGTTCTGTATGCTTGTGAAGAAAATCCCAAAACCCTGAAGTGCTCTCCTTTTATATAAAAGCTAAAAGGTGCCAGGCGTGCAGTGAAAGCTTACCTAAGGAAAACCTATGCCGCAGTCTGCACTGACTTAAATCCTAAAGTATCTCATTGACATGAAGAAGCATATGAACAAGCTTAGAAATTAATTTTGTCCATAAAACCCAGGAGTGGTCCTGAAATTACTATTAAATGCAATTTACCCAATACTCTGCAAACTGATGTAAACAACATAGTGACTAATAAGGTGATTTGAAGGCCCTACGAGACAGCGATGTATTTGATTTGGCTCCTTGGCTTGTGAGATGGTATTTCAGCATCTCAGCTAGTCTGCTAATATCTTTTAATAATCCTGACAAAATTGCACAGGCAGCTGGGCTCAGACACAGCATTAGTATGGCATAGGAACATTGGGACCTGAAAAAAAAAGCCCCCATGGTAAAATACAACATGATTAGGTAACAAGTTGGATTTTCCTTCTTTCTCTCGAGACTCAAAATTTTGCTGCAAGAAAGTCAGCTAGTGAAGTTAATGGTCAACTCCAGTATGTGACTATAACATTCCCAATATAGAAATCAATAATAAGCAGAGGTGAAAGTTGGTTGATACATATTCAGCTCACTGTAGAAGAGAAAAAGTATAATGGAAGGATTTAAATAATAAAAATAGCATTGCATTTCTATTAAAGTTCCTGTAACAGAAGCCTTTCTTATTTCTTTTTTTTTGTTTGTTTATTTTTTCCTCAGGGTCATCTTACTAGAGGATGGCAGTTTGAAGCTCTCTAACATCACCAAAGCAAATGCTGGGGTATACACTTGTGTAGCAACAAATCAGTTCGGAGTGGCCAGAAATTCAGGAAACCTGATTGTGAAAGGTACTTTAGTATTTTCTTTTGTGCTTTATGAATATTAGAAGGTACATATGGTTTTTTTTATTAGGGTCCCCAGGTCTGTGGCAATCAGTGTTGTATTGACAGGTTTTTACTTGCAGTTTAAAGCTGAAACTGAGCTCTCCAGTGCCTGCAGCAAAGAAAACCTCAGGACTGCACCTCTCTGATGATCAATTTGTTTATCAGGGAGGTCTCCCAAGACATCCACAGAAACAGGTAGTAACAACAATGATTATATTGGCACTGCAGTGCCACTTAGCCATTGCAGGTATGGGCTGCACTGTTGCAGTCATTGGGCAGCCAGAGTTCGAAACAGCACCAAGGTAGTGTGGAGGTGCAGTATACCCTGTGCAGTGGGTTGGGGTGAGTTTATTCAGCTCCTTTGCAATTTATGTCACATCTGAGACTGCAAAAGAGGCTTTAAAGCCAAAAAGAAATAAGGTGTTATGAAGTAAGCTGAAAATCAGGTGGGCTTGTTTTCTTCAGCATAGGGCAGGTATATGTTGCATACGTTGCATTCCTGTAGATCCTGAAGCCACTCACTCACTCTGCATCCCAGCTGCTGTGTGCTACCTTGGTAAATAAGTCCAAAACAAATCAGAGTCAAGGAAAAATTCTTCTTTGGCTCTTCATGTGACTTCTGATTCTGAATATTAACATGGCCATCCTCCACAGCCCTTCCCTAGTCTAATTGCTGCATTAATAATAAAGCAGGGAATCCGTTAGGGTAGCTTCCATGCTTTCAGACTATTTTATTTTCCTGGATATTAATACCATGACACCTTATTTCACTGGACAACCCTTTGAAAGAATTTGATTTTTTTGCTTATGTTTTCTTACATTAGATGTTTGTTTAATTAAACCTTTTTGACCTTTAACTACAGGTTAATGTAACTAAACAGATCTTTTTCTGAAGGGAGAATGAGGAACACCCTCCTCTCACATTACCATTATTTTCTTCTCCATTATGTATGTGAGATAAAATTTTAATTCTCTCCTTCCAAAGGAAGTGACTTGCCTCTTTGAGAGTCATCATTATAAACTCGCCCCACCAGGATCATTACAAGAAGCCAAATCATACATCCTCTAAGACAAAATGACTGATGGGACCTGATGAGGTGTGCCATAGTGCAACTACCTAAGTGCACTAAAAGTATTTGGTTTTGTTGATTTGAAATAAGGAGAACAGGTTAAAAAGTGGAACTTCTGAGATGATAGCAAGCATATTAATCAGTTTTGCAAAACAGCTAACAGTGATAATGTCTGTTACAAGAAGAGCACATTATTAAATGTAATTTGTAAATCTCTCTTTTTTCTTAATATTCTTGTTTACAATGACTTCCGAATGGTTACTGTAGCCTGAAGGCATGACCTCCCCCCTAACCTACTGCAGCTGACAAAAACCTTTTTCATACTCATATTATGAAAGAGCAATTAGCATTGATGCAGTGCAACGTGTAATCTGAGACGGTGTTACAGCACAGCTAGCAATGAATAAACCGAGAAGTTTCGGGTTTAGGCAGCTCTGGCTTCATTAAGGTTTTATACCATTTCACGTATCACATCCATACATCCTAATGGAGCAATATGGGAAAACCAGATTAAAACATGAAAAAAATATCTCGTTTGGCATTTATGAAGTTTATTAAAACACTGAGTAACAACATGGTATAAAAATGATCTTGTTTGCAGGGAACATTTGTTTTTGTTTCCCCTCTGGAGAAGTTTTGGCTGTTCAATTATAGGCCTCATTGCTTCAGCATTATTTTCAACTGAAATGTCAGAACTTGGAAAAGCATATCTAATGTGCAAATTAAGTTTATTGCTGCTCATTGAGTTGTTTATTCTTTGTGTGAGAAGTCTTTATTATACCTCCAGCACTCAGAACATCTTATCTATTTTCTCCTCTGGAATGGGATTTGCCATGTAGTGCATGTCTGCGGTTGCTAAGCAAGATAGATAGGTAATGCAGAACCAAGAGCTTTTAAGAAGCTTTTAAAAGTATTTGAGGTGGAAGTCTTAAAGACAACCCCATAAAAGAAGCAGAAAATATCACACAAGTGAACCACTTCACTTCAGTGGTATCTCTGGATATGAGCAGGCTAGAACAAGAGATACAAGAGGACGATAATACCATAATTAAATGGACATTTTTACTCACATTACTAGAAAACCACAACTCACACGCAAACCCAGTATAATTCACAGAAGGACAGTTTTCAATATTTATTTGGTGGAGGCAAATAGGTTTGTGCCAATTAGAAAGTAGAGTTCTTATAATACTAACAGCATATAGCTATTGGGATTTGTTGTGTTTTAAGAAGAAACATTTATGTTCTGATATTCCGAAACAGTGGTTCACTAGAGGGTTCCATGGAATGCACTTTTTTCAGAATGTTTATCTTTTCCCAAAGGAGTCATTCCATAGATTTTAACAGGTAAATGATCACTGAAAATTTTATTCCTTCTAATAACTTTCAGTAACAGCTTTGCAGATGTCTTATTTCTCATCTGTTTGAATGTGTGATCAAGTAATGACACAGGAAATTAAATGATAGACCTAATGAGGCAACCATAATATTACTGGAACCTTCTGATGAAGAAAAGTTTCCAAAAAATCGCAGTTAGTTTCATTGCAACCAACTGGAGCTAATAGTCCCTTCCTGTACAATAGACAAGTGGCTTTGATGAAGGCTTAAAGGTTTTACAAAAAAAAAAGGACATAATATTCTATTTTTATTCTGTGGGGTTTTAGAATGTAAATGATGAATCTGATTACAAACTCTATGCAACCCTGTTTGTATCATTCTTGCTTAGTCTTACTTTGACCTTTCCATAGAAATAAATTGATTTTATTTATAGTATTTTACTTATTTATAGAATGCTGTGATTGTACACAGTGCATTGTAGAGGAGTCAAAATGCACCGATCCTGGTGACCAACCATCCAATACAGAGGAGCAGGAGTTACAAAATGACATGGCATTAAGGCTTGTGGCAGTAGAGGTGATGTGGGTCCTGTCAAGGATAGGTATTTTAAAGTGAAATTTGAAGGACAGGTAGTACTTGGCACATGGAAAAATCGCTGCTTTTATTAATGCTGAATGAACTAAAGCAGAAAAGGTGAATTTCATCCCTGGTATAAATGCCTTGATTTGGAGTTTTAGCAGAATACCCAATTCAAAGTGTGTCTTCAGGCTGTCATCAAAGCAATGCAAAACAGGAACATCGAGGTCAGCTTTAAGCAAGACAGATAAAATACAGCAGCAGTTTATACCTGGGAGCAAGGAGCTCATGTTAGGCTGCAGGGACTCTCTGAGAGGGCTGGGGATCCTGTTTACTCATACCCAGACACTGAGCTTGCCAATGGAAAGCTCAGGAAACATGCTGTTGCCCATCTAATTGATTGCCATTGTAAATGAGCCTCCTTAGGGCCAGCTCTCTCCCTGCCCAGGGACAGTTACACTGGACAGGAGGTGTAGGAGCTGTGGAGGTGCCCCTGGCAGTCCTTTCAGAGGGGCCGGTTCTCACCTCCTGGTTCTCCCTGCTCCACCACTCCGGTTAGACCCAGGGGCCACACGAGGTGGGGGACAGCCCAAGATGATTGCCAGACCTTTCCACAGCCTCTTGTAAATCAGGCATAAACTTTTGCATCATTTATGAGAGAATATGTGTGGAGACATCTCTCCTGCACAGCTAGGGACAGAGCAGACAAAACCCAAGTGGAGTCTAGGAGAAAGTGTGTCATAAACATTCAGTACAATGTCAAATTCCACTTTGAAGTTGATCATGGTGTTCAGGGGAAGACTTTGCTTCTTCAATGCCACATTTCATTTGCTTTAAAACCTCAGCGTAGACATGCACAAGGTTCATAGGTTTAAGAAAGGAGAGAGTTTTACTGGGTGGCTTTGAAAGAAGAGATGATGAGTTTGGAGGACCACATCAGGCCAGAAGATCATGCCTCTCCACCTGCTAGTGGCAAAGAGAAGTTCCAGCTATCATGAAAGTATATTTCCGGTTTTTAACATATACCAGGGTGTTATTTCTTTTTTCTTCTTTTAACATATACATCATTATTGCAAGTAATAGAATTTCTCCCCTCAAAGCATTATTCATGCAGTTCTATTTCAGCTGTGAGAATAAGAAGTGCAGGAGAAAAAGCAAGGGAAGAAGACTTTGTGGAAGTTCTCTGTAGGTCCCAGGTACTTTTTGACATTATTCTATGAAAGTTACCTGGACTTCACAATGGAATTACTTCATTTGAGATTTATGGAGCCAAGTTCTTTGACAGCTTGTGCTGAAATCAATGGAATTATGCCAACAAGGAATGTGGCCCTTGAATCATCTGGCATTGATTGCATCTGACATACTGCTTCCAGGGATAGAGAAAGATTTCTCTAACCTAATGATTGAGTATCTTCAAGACAGTCATCTGAGGCCTTCACATTTCTGCAGTCCTTGACTTCAGACAAACTGATGGAGCTGCCACAAGGATAGTTTTACACGGCTGTGAAGAGCAGTCAGAGTACACAGAGAAACCTGAGAAAGCGGGTGCCAAGTCTGAGCTCTAACTCACCATGAGGACCTCTGATACTTTCTGAATAATACCAGAATGTTTTTACACTTAATTTGTCTATGACAATAAAAGTCAGACAAGTTCTTACTTGGTGTCTGCAGGAGGTATATCACTGAAACTAGTGAGATGCAGTTTTATTTTAACAGGTTAGCAGAAAATGCAGCATTCTAACTTGTTTCTACTGGCCCACTGCCATAGCAGCCCCTCACCCAGCACAGCTCAGAAGCTGGGAAGAAGCTCTTCAAGTTTCAGCCCTTGTTGCCTGTCAGTACCCACATATTAATCAGTTACTGCAGTGATGGTGACAGTCTGAATGAAAATGTGTTTGAAGGTAAGAGGGGTTGGATGCCCTGTTGTGCATCAACCCTTTGGAACCAAGTAAAGCCAAAATCTTGAGTTTTCAGGTACATTTCTAACACACAGGGTTAAGCCAGAATGGACGCCGAGCTAATACAGCTCGTGCAAATTTTCTTCTCCTCCTCTCATGTGATTTTCAGAACGTATTGGTATTATTGAGTAGATTCTGCTCTCATTTTATTCATATGCCTCTAAATTCTCCCCATTTTATAACACTTCCATGCACAAAAGCTTTATTCAAGGGAATTGCTTACAACAAAGTGGTTGTTATCGCTAATCTATCTGCCAGTCATATCAACAAAAGTGAAGCCATATAAACCTATTTCTTTCCCCTTCAGTGAGCTACTTCTTCCCTTAATAAGAGCTGCAAGTCTGTTTCTCAGTGTAAGAGGTTAAAAAAGATTACGTAAATAGTTTTTCTGTCTTTGAAGATATCTTCTTTGAAGCTGTAACATAAGCAATGCTGTGCAGTAAACTACCACTAACATTAATATAGAGTAAGGATCTCAAAGTAAGCGGAGATGAGCAGCAACTTTGCTTTTGCTGCAGTTTCCTATAAGGAGAGATTTTCAACTTTGAAGAGCCGTGGTCATATTTTTGACAGTCTTAATAATGCACTGTGCCCTTTCTGAGCTGAAATCGTGTCTTTTGACTATGGGCTTTACAAAGTAAGATATGACTAATTTAGCATGTTGCCTCTGCTATCTCCTTGCTCTCAGAGGCACACAGAGTGCTCGTGTTGATACTGCAGAAATAACAGGCCAAACAAGGGTAAGAGTGTTCTGAAGTCATCACCATATTAGAGATAATTTTCTTTATTATGGAACATTTAGGCCAATTTTAAATCATTTCTCAAATGGTACAAAGCTAATTCAACATCTACTATTTTTATAAGCATTTTAATAAAAATGATTTTTTTTTTTGTCTCTACAGAAAGGACTGTAATTACTATTCCACCTTCTGATGTGGATGTAACAGTTGGAGAAAGCATAGTCCTTCCATGCCAGGTGTCTCATGACCCCTCCCTTGATGTGGTGTTCACATGGTCATTCAATGGCAGTAGAATTGATTTTGATAGAGGAGTGCATCATTTTGAAAGAATTGGAAGAGTAAGTTTCTTAAACTCCTTAGTGCTTAATGAAACTATTTGCCACAGTCTTTAGACGACACAAATATTTATCATAATTCTTCCATTGCTATTTATATGCATGGCAAATCACTGTTTCTTTACAAGGGCTGCAGCAATTTATTTTTCTTTCTTAAATTTCATAAAGGCGCTTGAGTTATTTGTGAAGCCATAATAAAAATGTCCACATGAAAGAAACTGATGATAGCTATGAATATTTTAATTTAAAAGCTGCATTTTTTATTAATATTGAGCAATTTATAAAAATGTCCAGTATGGAAAGCATGTTGTGAGTGATTAGTTTACTTTCTTTGTATCTCCAGGAATCTATTGGGGATTTGATGATAAGAAATATTCAGCTACATCATTCTGGGAAGTATGTGTGCATGGTACAAACAACTTTAGACAGTCAATCTGCAGCAGTAGATATAATTGTAAGAGGTATGTCTGTGAAATGTAGACACATATATCTTCTGGAGGAATTAGAAATTCTTAACATCAGCTGGTTTTAAATATTTCCTAGGGTATTGATTCAACATTTCAATAGTGAAATGCTATGTACCTTGTATCCTTGGCCCTAAAATTGGATTGAGATTCTGGCCAGCATGATCCTAGTGTGCAGTTAACCTAGGGAGATCTGTGCAGTTCTGCCATGGCCTCTTTGGAAGGGAAAGTTTTTCTGGCCACACAGATCAGTGTGACAGAGCACAGAGAATTCCTCTGCTTCCAGCAGACTGATGTCACCTGCTTCTTGTTGGGCATGTCTGGGTCACTGTGCAGGCTGGAAAAAACCCAAGAGGCCTGGCTCCTTTCCACTGTTTAGAGATAATATGAAAAAAATATTTTCTGTGGTCAATTAACTAATCTTCTTACTCCCAGCATCAAGAGAAATGCTGTGGTGGGAGCAGACCCTCTAAACCCTAGTAGAAATCTGGGTAATGCACCATCTTGCATTCTTTTTAAGTCTCAGTTTTGATTAAATTCAACAGGAATTCTGAAAATGCTGGATAGTTCAGCAAAAGACACATTGGGTAACTGCTTTTGTCAGGCAAAAAAAAAAATCATTCCCTTGTTTGTAGTTTTCATATTAGTAACATAACGACATTCATTTTCCTGACTCTAAACCCCTCATTAATTAGAAAAATGTAATACAGGCATGAAACCATCATTTAGAGATTGTCCTGCTTTTATGAAACTGCAGCTTTATGAATAATTCCACTGAGTTGAGAAAGTAAAAGTTGCCTCGCACAACCCAGCAACGAATCTTCTCTTCCTATTACCTTCATCTTAAAATGCTAATCATATTAGGCCCCCCAGGTCCACCAGAAGATGTTAAAGTTGAACATATCTCTAGCACCACTGCTGTGTTATCCTGGAAGTCTGGAATAGATAATAACAGTCCAGTCCAGATCTACAGCGTTCAGACGAGGACTCCTTTCTCAGTAGGGTGGCAGGCAGTTGCAACAGGTGAGCAATTTAAGACTTGTCTTGTATTGTTTTGCATATACCATTAATTACTTAAAAAATACATTATCATTGACATAGTTTTTTTGCCTTCAGTTCCTGAAGTCATTAATGGTAGGACTCACAAGGCAACAGTGGTTGACTTAAGCCCTTGGGTTGAGTACGAGTTCCGTGTGGTTGCCAGCAATAGTGTTGGAATTGGGGAACCAAGCAGACCGTCAGCTCTACTGAAAACTAAAGCAGCAGGTAAGTCCCTCATTTCAGTCAGTTTTTTCCACACAGACACATTGTCATGTCCTGCTAGTAAGAATTTCACTGCAGCAGAGCCACTCACTCCTGCAGGGTAACTTACAGATATATCTGGCATTTTAGTCTGTGGCTGCTATGGCTTTGTGACAGCAGACCTGCACTGCCCATACAAGAGTTGCTTGGACATGACTGAGATACCACATACTTTGCTGTCTGGTTTGGTGGCCTCCTGGGCCAGCAGTAAAGGCTGGAGCTGGCTCAAGATTCCTCCCTTCGATGTACTCCAAAACATATCTAGTCCCCATGTCTGAACAGGAGTTTTCATTCAAGCAATTGGGGACCAACATGTGTTTTCTCCCAATTATAACCACGTTTATACTCTGCTCAGGGACTCACAGAGAAAATTATAAAGCTCTGGCATAGCCCAGCACAAGCATGTCATGCCTTTGCTGCGCAGCGTGTTTGATATCTGAGCATCAGTAGGGACAGGATATTGGCTTTAACTGGAGGAAATAAATTGCAGCATCCAAAGCCCAGTGAAACTAATAGCTTCCACTGACTTCAGGACAGGGTCCTTGCTATCTGTCTGTCTAACCTTTGCACATGTATCTTCTGGGACTTGGAACCTCACAGGAAGAAGGCTCATGCTCGAATAACTGACACTGTTAGTCCTTTGACCTGCTCAGTTTGGTACAATTGATTTGAAGTCCAAACCTTTGGTTTGTTTTACGTTTCCTCCAGCCCCCTGCTTATTAACTCTCTTCCACCTATAAAATCAGTATTTATAGGACAGAAAGCAGTAAAATGGAAGCAGCTTTTACAATCCACTTTCTCTTCTCTGTTTTTCTCATTTGCCAAGCTCTGAAGTTTGGCAAGCTGCTTTTCAAGACAGAGTTCAGAATACACTATTGTACATTATGCAGCAGGAAATACATGAATCCTGAGAAAGGGGATCCATTTGTTTCTCAGATTGCCTACAATGTTTGTCCCAAGGCAGAATTACTTCAAAATGTATTAAATCAGTTGATTTAAATTTAATAAGGCTAAAGAAAAGCTGGAGACAGCACGAAGCCAGATTTTCTACATTTCACAGCAGGGTATCACAGATATATGTTCTCCATTACATGATGGATCATGAAGTCAAAATTAGTCTTGAGAAGGTCTTTCTGGTTGTTGCCACCATGGGGCTTTGTAAAGCATGATATTCAAAACCACCTATACAGTCAGTAAAAGTTTTCATCTTTTAGAGCATTTTTTTTATTAGAGGGATTCACAAGGCTAGGGCTAGAAAGAGAAAGAGACAATAAAATTAATATTATTTATCATGGCAATAGCACAAGGAACATTATTTCTTTACTGTGCTTAACACAAGGAATAGAAAGACTCACTTCAGGTTTTAGTTGCTTAACCCCTTCACTGCTCTAGATCATTCTGCCTCTGTAGTGGGAGAAGCAACAGCTTAGCTTTAGTTTTTTAATCAGAATAAGAAACTGAACAGTATGACAGTGTGGACAGCAGAAGGTTGGCCATGAGAGGGTGAATTTGAACTTCCCTGTTATAATAGCTATTTGGCCAGCTGAAATCTGAGCATTAGTAGTTTTCTGGATGCAAATGAGCCACTGTTCATTTCATTAAAATGGAGCTGAGAATTAATTGAGCCTCTGTTGGTGCACTCAGCTGTAAATTTTCATCTGTTTCTCAACTATGACCCAGTTGAAGCTCTGCTGAGCAGTGGTACAAATTTTTTCCCCATGCAAATGTATTAAGTACTGAACACATTTAACACATGAACTAATTGAGCATCAGCTGGTTCATGAAACAGTGAAATAACTCAGCTTGCAAGTCGGTTTTGTCGTTTTTTTTCCTTTAGTGAAGTTCTTTTCAGTCTTAGATTATTTGCCTCTGATGTGCACAAAGACATTGATTGTGAGTGACAAAATTGAATACCTATGCTAAACTCCCCAAAAGAACCTGTCCATTTGCACTTGCACTCACTTTTATGGCTACTCAACAAAATTATCATGAAATTTTTGCATTTCTAGAGAGGATGAAATCAGATAAAGATTTATATGTGGCCTTGAATCTAGAAGTGATAGTGGGTTCACATCAATTTCTGTGAACTCGAAGGACTATTGCCTTTATTGCCTCTAGTAGAGCTGGGCTAGTGCTGGGTGGAAGACATGGCAAAGGGCAGGCAGACGTGGCAAAACTTGCCAAAATCTCTGAAAAAGCTTGTGAGATGTAACTGCCCTGCCTATTTCTGACCCTATCCCCAGCTCTGTCTCAACACATTCAATTTTCAGACAGTGAGAGCTGAGTGAAGGGAAAGACAAAACAATCTTGACATTTCTAAAAGTAGTACCAAGGGTTTGGAAATGGTAAAGAGAACAAAAGCCTTCTTGTAGGGGTTTTCTGTCTCAGTTCCAGAACTGTCCTCTCCTTCATACTTCTCCAGCAGCTGAAAAGGAACATGATATCATCCTTGCAAGTAGCTCTGTAGCAAATAATACAACACAGAACAAGTCTGGTTTGTCTTAATTCCACCCATATCATCACAAACCAGTTCCCCAAAACTGTCAATATTTGTAGGTTAATGGGTTGGACATGTTTATGGAAATATACAGGATGTTTCAAAAAGATGGACTCAATTTTAATTGAATGTCCATTTCAAATGGGTCCACATTTTTGAAACACCCTGTAGAGCAAGAGGCAAGACATGCTGATATTTTCCTTGCCTCTCCACCAAGAGCTGTTTGAGTGATGAGAAGCCCCTTCAGCCTGCAACACCAGCACGTTGCTTGACCTTGACCCTGTAGCTGTGGTGCCGTACACCTGCAGCAACACTGGGGAAACCAAGCTCTAATCAATGACATTTTAGTCACTTACGGTGTTGGGAGGAGAAAAGCAAATTAAGAGTTTTGAATTTCCAAAGAAAAGCATACAGCTAATTAAAAAAATTAATGTATTGCTCCAACATCGTGTTTACTGAACAAATGCATAATTAGTAAATCAGTAGTGTTGCAGCTACAGTCTGAATGGAACATCGTTTTGCCAATTAGTTGATGAGGCATAATAATGTCAGATACTGGATGCTACTAGCTTCTTTAATTTTTGAACCAGGGTACTCACATATCAAACACATCTGTGGCTTCAGCCTTATAAACTTGAAAACGTGTAAACATAATTTAAAACAGTTCATTTAAAACGTACTGTTGTGTGGTATAGTCCCTGTTCTATGTGTTGAAAGGCAGAATAGCCCCATGTGAGCTAGGGAAAGCTCTGATCATCTGGTTGACAAGACCCTTGGCAGTAGCTGTGGGTAGTTCCAAGCATCAACATCTTTTCTTCTCCAGTTCCTGTCGTGGCACCAACGAACATCAGCGGAGGAGGAGGGAGCCGTTCTGAGCTGGTCATCACGTGGGAGGTAATTGTTAACTTAATCAGCCTAAGCTGTTAATGGGGAGAAGTCCATGGATGAAATCACAGCCCTGCTGGAATCCAGAGCTTTTGGTCACTGGCTTTGGCTGAGCCTGGATTTCATCCTGCATCTGGAGAGAAAACAGCCTGTAAGATATACAGCAAGTTTTCTGTGTTATAGTGAACAATTTATAAAAATAAACAGTTTAAGAGGCATGTTATAAAGATGTTTAGAAGGCTGTATAACCCTCTTATCTCCATTGTACAGGAGGTGCTTAGCACACTAATCTGCTTGGCCATTTTCTGCATTAACATTTCTCATACTTTTGTTTACATGTTTTTCATTCTGGAACACGGTGCTGACAAGACATATCCTATTATGTGTTAAAGGAGATGAGCCCTTTAATTCTCCAGCACTCCAGTGAGAGGAGAGAATATACTTTTTCAGAACATTTAATACCATAACACAAGTTGCAATGGTTGAGCGCAGGTCATTTCAGAGAGTGGAAAGTAAGTGTTGTAGGAAGGAGCACTCCTTCTCCTGGCACCCAGCAACCTCCCCAGGGACACTGCCATGAAGTCAGGCAGCATCTTACAAAACCCATGCGGTGATGGGGCAGGTGCTCCTATGGAAAAAACTCCTCAAAACACAGCTCCCACCCTCTGGGTTTTTCATTGCCACTGAAAAACACGTATGAAGTTAGTGTGCCTCATTAATTAAATCTTTCCTTGGGCTTTGAGGACATCTGACTGATGCGGGAGCTACTCCATGCCATCAGCAGCAAGGGGCTAGGCAGCCTTGCCATGCACCTTACTATCAGGTGTGATTGCCTCAGTGGCTGCATAAGATGACCTCTGTTCAGTTCCTAGTTTGGGACAGGGCTTCCAAAAACGTGGTGCTCCCTTTGTACATCATGGAAAACATTTTGCCATGAGCAAGGAAAGCCATCTGCACTCTCTCTTGGCTTCATTCTTTTTCCAAAGAAATAACCAAGCTCATGTATACAGTTTGGAGGAAAGGAAAATTAATTAAATTAAACTAAAAATTATGTTATTTATCAGCTGAGTCAGTTACCTGTGTTCTTCTGTATGCTAAAAAATGTGCCATTTAACCAGCCTTTCGGAGGAGGAAGAGAAGTGATAGGAAAAAAATGAGGTCAAACAAAAAATCCTCACTAGATAAATAATACTGCCAATGCTGTCCCCCCTCCATGTTCTAAATAGAGTGAAACTTCACTTGTACTGAGCTATGTTTTCCTCCAAATGCATCTTTCACTGTTTCATCTTCTCCTTTACTGATCTACTCTTTGGGAGCAGAACATGAAAATTGAAAACAACCTGAGAGATCTCAATCAAATTATCCTGTTGGACTTCATAGTGTGTCCTGAAAAACAGTCAGAAGAAATACTAATTATGCCAAGCTAACAACACTGAACGCTCTCCAGCTTTCTGTGATGAACTCACTAAACATCTTGATTAAATCTGAGGTCACAGAAGCCTCAAAAACAAATTAAATGCTCTAGAAAGTAGCTTGAACTCTTATAAATCCCCAGCGCACCATCATCACTCACATTTAACTCTCTCAGGACAAGAGATAGCAGGGGGCATACTGGGGAATTAATGTTTGGAAAGCAAGGGAAGGCATATTTGTAATATATGCCAGACCAGGGTTCTTATTAGAATTAGAAGGAATTTATGAAGGAAAGTATAAAATAAGTGCCCTGAAATCGTCTGATGTACTTCCTGACTTTTTTTCTCCCAAGTGCTCCCAGGAGTTTCTCTGCAGGAGAGGAGCTTGGAGCCAGGAGTGATCATAGGGGCTGTGGTTCTGTTTTTCTGTCTCCTTTTGCACCATTTTTCATGCTGCTTTTCTGTGCATCTTTCTTCGATGCAAGCATCTAAAATAAAACAGGTTTTTCTGAGATACACTTCCTTCCTCCATGTACTACTGATCTTTTCTTGTTTCATAAATGTTATTTTGCTTCGAGAAGGAAATGCAGAAGTATTTTTATCCCAAGAAAACAAAAAAAGTTTATGCTGGATACAGTGTCGATTTAATTGCTGTTCAGTATGAGTCATTAATACATATCTTGACATGAGATTTTTATTAATAGAAACATTAATTTTGCCATGTTGACTTGCAATAACATTTCTGCTCTAAACAAACCTGAATAAGAGTGTGTTCATGCACTTGAGACTTTCACTTGTGTTATAAGAAATATCTAAGTGCTGTACTCATGTGCAGACAATTACACAGCTGATGCACACTTCTGTGTGTACATTTGCTCCTTTCCTGACTTTTTTTTTCTTTAAAAATAATTTCTATGAGATTAGGATTCCTATACCCCTTGGGGAAAAAAAAAATATCAGCTACAACTTCTGCTGAATTAAATGCTTTTAATTTTGAAAACTTCATGCCTAAAAGAGAATAACTTTAATGGAGCTGATCAGCTCTTTTGTTTCTAAATTGATTGTCTTGATAGATTTATTATTTTGATTTTTATTTCAATATTACATTGACTGATGGAGCAAACATTATTATCTTCTCTAAGGCACGGTCAACTAAATCAATACTGCTAAAATATACTCAGAGAATGAAGATTCAATTAAAACAGTGTATACTTGCAAATGCTTATTGACTGACTGCTTTGTCACTACAGCCAGTTCCAGAAGAGCTACAAAATGGGGAAGGTTTTGGCTACATCATTATGTTTCGTCCTCTTGGCTCAACAACCTGGACAAAAGCAGTGGTGGCTTCAGTGGAAGCAAGCAAATATGTTTATAGGAATGAAAGCATTACACCTCTCTCTCCGTTTGAAGTGAAAGTTGGTGTCTACAACAATGAAGGAGAAGGAACCCTAAGCTCCATATCCATCGTCTACTCAGGAGAAGATGGTAACGGCTTTTGCTCTTCTTAGTAATGATTTTGTAGCATCAGTAGGTCCCAGATATGATCAGACAGATCTCCACAGGGATATTACAGAGCCTGCTCTAAGCAGCTTATTGAAGATTTACAAGAGATGTGAGAAAGAAGATGGGAAATTGAAGTAAAAAAAAAACCAACAAACAAGGGGCAGATTTTCAGAACTGCTTTAAATAGGAAGCATGTTTATTTGATCCCAAGGAGCTCCCACTAAGCAGGCTGGGAAAATCAGGAGACATTCAAAGCGTAGCTCTCAGAGGGTCTAGCTTTTCAGACCACTCAGTGCAGCTGATCTCTGAAAATCTGTCCCAGCTTATGGGTAATGATCAGCTGAAAACTTACGGTTTCTCTGACATTCTACAGTAAATGGGCAATAAATAAACTGATCTCCCTCGGTTCTGACATAACAGTCTTTTAGTAACACAAATATCCCACCAGCTGTGTTTTCTCTCATCTACAGAGCCGCAGATAGCACCAGCGGGGGCTTCAGCACTGAGCATTTCGGCAGCAGAGGTGGAGGTCTCCTGGCAGCCCATTGCATGGAACAGGCACACGGGCAGGGTGCTGGGCTATGAGGTGAGGCAGCTGACACTGGTGTCTGGCACCTCATAGACGTCCCTTTCCTGGCCACACTTGTATTCTGGTTTCTTCTCAACAGACAATGGAGCTCTTCACCCAGCTCTCATTAGCAACATTTCACCTGAGATAATCATAAGAATTTACAGACCAGGGCTGCAGCTCTGTCCTAGGCTTTTTGTAATGTAAATTAAACCCTCAAGATTAATCACTTGTGATGGCTACTGTAAAAGGGCTTGTGCTTGATTCCACAAAACAAAGCTGATCCTCCCTCCTCTTACACAGCTGTAACTCTGAGCACGGAGTACCTGATAGTTTGGGAGCATGCACATGACCCATAACATTGCTTATAGAAGAAACCAGGATAAATGCACTTCTTTGCTATCCAAAGCTTGTGCTGCAGTGTAGTTGAAAGACTTTTGACTTCTCGGTGCACTAAGAATCACAGAATAATTTAGGTTGGAAAAGACCTTTAAGATCATCAAGTCCAGCCATAAAAGTAAACCAAGGCCACCACTAAACCATGTCCCTCAACACCACATCTACACATCTTTTAAATCCCGCCAGGGATGGTGACTCCACCACTCCCTTGGGAGGCCTGTGCCAGTGCTTGATAACCCTTTTCAGGAAGAAATTTCTCCTAATATCCAATCTAAACCTCCTCTGGTACAACCTAAGTTTTTTTGTAGTGACCTTCTGCTCATTTGCTAATAAATGCTGCTCATTTACTAATAAATGTCAGGTGGTTTTTTTAAATCTGTCCTATCATTACAAATGCATAAATGAAGGTAACAGGAGTCATGTAGAGCACACAAACCTTCCTAAATCCAATACTAACCGTAAAAAACCTGCAGGTCTAAATAGCTGTCCCTGCATCCAAACTAGAGGTAGGATACAAAATAATAAAAAGCATCTTAGATGACTGAGATAAATGTTTCTTTGTCTCCTTTAAAGTTTTAAAGTACCTTTTCTTCTTTTATTTCCTGCTAGTTTTAAATGCAAAAAATCCTGTATTCCTTGAAATCTTCATTGTCAGTATGACTGCTTCCCAGCCAAACCTGTAACTGATGGAAAACAATGAATTGCCTGTTCCTTGTTCTCACGTTTCAGGTTTTATATTGGACCGATGATCCCAAGGAAAGCACAGCTGGTAAAGTCAGAGTAAATGGGAATGTAACAGCCAAAAATGTCACAGGACTAAAAGCTAACACAGTGTATTTTGCAACAGTTCGAGCTTACAACACTGCAGGGACAGGGCCCTCCAGCACCCCGGTAAATGTCACCACTAAAAAATCACGTGAGTATTCAATTTTGTACAACAAATGTTGCAAACTCCCAAGTGTGCTAGTGACATTTCAGCTTACCGTGACCCAGCCCTGTTAAATGTTGCAAAATCAAAGAAAACCAGGTACCAAATTTCTTCATAAAATTAAGCAACAAAATCTATGACTAAGAAACTTCCCTCTCTCTTCCCTGACAATATTTTTGTGGTTACCATCAATTTTACTCAGACCCTGGTATTTAAGATATTAATATAATATTTAGCTTCAGGTCTGTCTGCCACTTGCCTTCAGGAGATTTTAAGAGATGCAGAGTCAATAAAAGGAAGAGGTTCCACAGGTCATACAATAGATTTGGATGTGGGAATATGGGTTTGGTTTTTTAAAGAAAAGTGTTGAATGCTCCAAGCACAGTGCTTTTTTGAGACCTCTAAACTGTGCACTGCAGAGGAAAGCACGTCGGATACAGTCATATAAATACTATTTAGTGGTTTCTAACATTTTCTGCAATTGTAGAAGCAAAAAGGTATGTGAGAAGCAACTTCATGAGACCAATGTTTTTCATTCTCCAAGGTAACAAGGAAGCACTGAGCACCATTCTGCAGGACTGAACCCATGAAGTAAATATTCACTAAGAGCAAAATAGTCATAAAGCAGGAAATCTTGGTAATCTGCGATATGCCAGAGTCCCCAGAATTCAATACTGTTTAAGTGTTCCTTTTTTTATACTTTCCTTGGACTATGCTTTCCCAGCAAACAGTTGATCAGCCCTTTTGCACAAAAAAAGAAATATTTCTCCTGTCTTTCACCAATTTTCCTCTTGTCTTTGTGTTGTTCCATGCTGTTACTCAAAGCATGAGACAGGAACCAACTTCTAAAATGAGTTAATGATAAAAGTTGCCATTTCATTTAAATGACATAAGCCAAGTAAAGCCAGCGAAGGTATTTCAAGGACTGAAACAGGACTCTTCTCATGGGCAATATCTTAATGGAAAATAGACTCATCCCTGGAAATGATCTGCTGTATTTGTATGTGCATATGTATGAAAGACAAGTTAAAGACATGGCAGACAAGTGACAAGACATCTAAGGAATAAATTTGCTTTTGTTTTACATTGACTTAATCTTCTGTCAAATTCAGGATTGTGCTAATGGTTCATTTAAAAATTAAAGTCAAAATAACCCTTTTAATATTTAAAAACATATATTAAATTTTTAAGCTCTAGTCTCTGAAAGATGCAAGCACTTTCAATATGAGTAGAGATAATATGTCAAGAGAATATAAACAATGTGCATCTACAGCAGGAGCCTCAGCTCCAAGGTAATAGCTCTGTCTTCCAACTCGCTGTCCAGGATTCCTACAATGTTTTGTGCATGCCATTACTGTAGCAACTAAGCAAATTTAAAATGGTCCTTCTGCCACAGAGGTGCTATTCTGATTGAAACATAGTCATTGAAGATAAATTTAAGGTCAAAGTTGATATCCTGGTTTAAGTTTAAACTACTTAGGAAAGTAGAAATGATGTCCTCCTTCCATGAATGTACATCCATTAGGAGCTGCTGTGGAGCTCAGCTCTCTGCTTCTTTACTTACATGTCATGAACTTCAGAAAATTCTTTGTTTTTTCTTTTTTTTTTTTTTACAAATATATGCATCAGCAGATACAGATATTATAAATATTGCAAGGATAAACCTCAAATCAGTGCAGCATCATAGCCCAGTGTTACCTAAAACGTGAGAGTAACATCATTAACTTAATAAATGTAAGCTTATACTTGGGGCTTCTATTGTTCTTGACAATGTTGATTACAAGAAATTAGTTTAGGAAATTATCTGCTAGTCTTAGATCTGAAGAACTGTCTGCAGTGTTTTCACTTGTGGATGTTACTGTGGATTTAGGGAAGTGCTATGTTACCAACTCTTCTGGTTCCTGGCTGTATAGCAAACCCAGATAATTTTGTTTTAAAAATCATTCCTCAACACATAGGAGCTGTAGAGAGAAAAGAAGGAACTCAGAAGTTAACCATTTTAAAGCCAGGTCTGGGATACTCACAACAAGTTTCTCCAAATCTCTCCTTCTATTTCTTAATTCTGTTCAAGCCTTTATTGCCTCTAACGCCTGCAAGGCCATCCTCCCAGGCAGGGTTCGGGAGGAGGCACCATGGAGAAGGAGATAATGTGTTGCTCTGAAACGGAGATAGAGTTCAAAGGCACAGTTTCAACTTCATATGTTCACACAGGATTCGATTTCATTCACTTGTAGGCAAATTTTCAAAGTCCTGGCACTTAGGCATAAAAAGCCTTTGAAAAGCTACTCTCAGCCTATTGTGCTGAGAATTTATAAAATCCACAATGTTTCGTGATGGATCACATGGAGACTTTAATGTGTAGCTCTTTGTAACCTGTCCTCATTGCTGATGAAAATCTTTTCTTTTGTATTTTACTCTTAGTTTTAGCTTTTTCTGAACTCCGTACAGCAAAACATTCTCCTAGGACATTAAAATACAGATAGGAACAACATGGTACTGAAAGAAAAATCTATCAAATGTAACTTGAACTGTCAGGCACTGTCAGGCTTTTCCTAATTTTGAAAATTAACTCTCACAGTAAGTGGTTTTGTGCTATGAATAGATCTTTAGTCTAACTAATACGAGAATAATGATGGACTGGAAAATATTTTTTACTCTTAGATTTTAATCACCCATGCATTTGCTACTTCCATGTCAGCAGCTCATTCAATTACACTAGGTAAATTAATATTCAGTTGTATCTTGTGATTATCATCATCCTTTTTTTTTAAAGCACCAAGTCAACCCCCAGCAAACATCGCCTGGAAGCTGACAAATTCCAAAATCTGCTTGAACTGGGAACATGTAAAAACAATGGAGAATGAATCAGAGGTGCTAGGCTACAAAGTAAGTAAAGTCTTTATCTCATTAATTAGACATGTTGGTTATAGTAGATGTACAAACAGTGACTTGTTAAAAAGCAGCTGTTCATTACCTGGAAACTAGTGACTTTTCTGGGGTTATTGGAATGGTTGGCTGACATTTATACAAATGGAATAATGGCTGTGTTTGTTCAGAGTAGGACTTCCTCATCCCAATGCCCCCTTTCCCTTGTAACCTTACTCATCAAAGATTCTTGCACTCACATCTTTTTGAGGAAAGAGTTTCACATGTATATAAGGAGCAGCGAAGAGTCTCTTAAGCATTAAAGACACATAAAACACATTTAAAAATTCTCACTCTGGCAATTCATAAATGTACTTTTGAAAAGAGATAGGAAGATCCTCACGTAAAGATCAATGTGAGCGAAGTAAAAAGCACTTCCATAAATCTATTTTTAAGGAAAGGAAAATTTTAAGTTTGTTTGCAGTGGCTCTGACCCCAAAAGACTTATGGAAGGACTTCTTTACTCCTGAAGGACTGTAAAAAAGGGAGGTGGAGAGTTCTTACATGAGGAAAAGCTCTCAGGATCCAGATCCTCATGTTTCTGGGCATTTTAGTGTCTACACAGAGTTCTTTATTCCTAGGGAGCAAAAGGACAGAAAAATCCCCCACCCTGCAGTCTTTCTTGAGGTCATATTCTTTTCCAACCCAGTGAATGTTTGAGTAGCTGCGCGCACTGGGGGAAAAGTTAAAACTAGACTATTAAGCTTTTTTCCTTTGTGTCTAACCTACCTGCTTCTAGTCTGCACTTATTACATTTTGATGTGGAAAGAGTGCTTTAAGTACTTGCTGCAGTATTTATTCTATGAGCCCTGTTTCTCCTTCTGCTTTGCTCTTCAGTTGCTCTTCTTAGCATAAATATGTCAACAGATTGTCAAGGGAAAGGAGGCAAACACTGTAATTTCTGCACTAGCAAGGAAGAAAGGCTTTTTGGAGGAACAAAGCTGATCATAGTCTGTATCATCCCTGTATAGGCTCCTCAAGCTGCTCTGCACCTGGGCCCAATAATTCATTAGCAAAGAGACCTAAGCGGGTGCTGGATCTGTCATGTTTAGTTGTAGAACTGTGCTTCCTAAGTGGAAACCCAGATGCTACTATCCAAATTCCTGTCCTTTTTTGAAGTCTTTAAAACATACTCCTATGTGATATCTCAAGTTTTCATTAGCAGGTGGTGATTTTACACAGAAATCAGTGTATTTCTGTACGACTATATATGCTGACCACAACCAGGCAAAGTTTAAAAAAAACCCTAAAATCTCAGTTCCTGAAGTGTCAGATGAGTTCTGGACATAGAAGGTGTTACAGATTGTAGTCTTGTTTCGAGGTGTGACTATCTTCCATATTTACAGAAGAGCTTAATGTTTTGGATAAGGATTTTATAACTCTATTTCTAAGCTGAACCTCAGTTCTAGCAGACAAAGGCTCTCCTGCAAAACACAGGTGGAGTAAATGTCCACTGTGGTCTCCATCACAAAATTCTGCAAACATTTCTGTGTTTTGAATTAAATTCCACATTCTGCAGGATGCTGATAGTGGTCTGAAAATTTTGGGACATGGCAGAAGATACTGTCAGCCAAAAAAATTGATTCAAACTTAAAAAAACCCTCTGGTTTTCTAATCTTTTTTTACTTAGATTTTGTACAGACAAAACAGACACAGCAAAACACATATATTGGAGACAAACAACACTTCAGCTGAACTTCTGGTACCATTTGAAGAAGATTATCTCATAGAAATAAGAACAGTCAGTGACGGTGGGGATGGCAGCAGCAGTGAGGAAATTAGGATTCCAAAAATATCAAGTACGTGAGAACTTTTTTTTCCTCTGAATGTTATTGCATAATAAGAAATCCATGTGCCTCTAAGAAGTACAATAGATTAATAGACTTTCCATTACCATAGGTGGCCTCCCTCCTGTTGCTTTGCAATGCTGGGTACATGGAGATTAGTCTCTGGTACTCTTGCATTAATTAGTGGAGGAAGTATTCTGCACAACACCTAGATGTGGCCTTATCTTTAGTGAAGGTCTCCATCTGCCCTGGCCTGTCACGCTTAGGAAAGGACAGAGAAACAAGTTTCTTGCTAAAGTCAAAGCTGCAGCTCTCACATATAATGTGGCTCTTAATCTGCTCTGGAGCTGCTGCTGCTACTGAGACAGAGAACCTCAGTCCTGCTCCGTGGCTGGGGTGGGGTTGCCCAGGGTCCAGCATCTGCTCTCATAAGTACCTTATTCATGCAAAACAGAGCATAGTTTTGCAACAGATTATCCAAAACCTTCCTAAAAGCAAATATTTTCTCCAGGGAGGGGGGGAAGCTGATTCAAATCTATACTCCATGGAATTGCTGCTACAACTTCAAAAAAACACAAATAGAAATGACATTCGTGGGTAATGTTTCATTTTGAAAATAGGGCAAAGATTACAGTTATGCTAAAATACATAGAAAAACTCTTTTTTGACACAAATTTACTTTTGTCAGAAAAGTTTGTGTGCTTATTTTTTTACAGGTTTGAGCTCTGGAGCAATAAAATTTCCCCAAAGGGTAAACCATATATTGACATCTGGGATCCTGCTATTGAGTTCTCTTCTTATACACCCTTTCCCTTGATGATTAAAGCAATGCTCAGCTATGGACTTTTAAAAATAAACCATGTGTAGATTTTATCTTAGTACTTCACCACGACCAACATTCCTGTTAAAGAAAAACTGGGGATGGGGGAGGGAGACAGAAGTGGTCTATTAAGAAAACATTAAGTATCACTATTACATTAATTTTTAAAAATAAGCTTTGAAATTAATGGATAAATGTATATGCTTTAGTTAAATGGAGTGATGCCAAACATAACTTGAGATTGTGGGGAGAGTGGTCTCAGATTTTTTGCAAGCAGTAATTCTTACTGAAGGCTGTCAAATATGGAAGACACGTGCCAAGCTGTTGTAACAGAGAGAAGAGACTTGCAATTGCTTGTGGTGTGGATATTATTTATCTCATGTTCTTCAATGTAACCTGTAAAAAAACCCCACTTTCAATTAAATAAAAGCTATTTGTTTACTTTTTGCACTTGTTTGTATTACAGGGGGTGTCATGCAGTGCATTATATGAAGTGTACTGTGCTGTTTTCTTCGGAAAGGGGAAACATAAATAAAAGGAATCATATGTAACAACCCAAAGCCCATTGAGTTCAATAGAAAGGCTTTCAATTGCATCAGCAAGCCTTGAACCACATCTGAATGAGACAGCACCTTTGATGAGATACCTGCAGATTCCCAAATACATTTTAAAGGACTTTTTCATGCAAAGACTAAGAAAATAACAAAACTAACAAAGAGGCTGAATAACATTTTTGAGGGGAGATTGAAATATATCTGTCTTCTAGCAAGTTCAGTTGCTCTCTCACCTGATGTTGTTATTCCCTGCTGTAGCTTGAAAGTGCAGTTTCATCTTCGGGCTGGGTATGAAGGTAAATGAGAAGAACATCGATTTTCATCATTTTGAAATATAAATAAAAGCACCTAATTAAGTCCTTCAATCTATTGAGTTATTAGAATGACAAATTAAACTCCAGAGTGAGCCTGGCTTTCAAGTCAGCAGACACAGCTGTGAAGTCACACTTATGTCAACTTTAGCAACATCTGACAAAAGGTATTTTTATGTCTCATATCATTACTGGGGGACATTTTCTTCCTTCCCACTTTACTCTGAAGTGTATTTTCTCTTCACCACTGTCAGATATGTGTTGTGTCATCTTTGTAACCATTTATAACGACAAGTGAATCAAATATCCCCCAATATTTTATAAAAAGCAATGTTCAGTTGAGGGTGGTGATGTGTAAGCACAGGAATGAGTAAAAGGATAGAGGTTCATCTGTGCATGATAATCCTTCAAACAGCACACTAAACATGTTTCTTATTCGTGGGTCTGGGAGACCAAATAGGAAGCAAGAAAGTCTAAAATGTGAATTCTTATAGGAAGCTACCAAAACTTTAAACAAAACATCTCTTTTTACTCAAGCAAAGGTTTTCTGCGGAGCAGTTTTGCACAACTGAATAGAAGGCCTGATAGATGCTCAATTATGGAGAGGCTCTAGAAATGCAATGCCACTTTTAGTAGCCTGTCCTCTGGGATTTCTACAAAGATGCTAATCACAGGAGTTATTAAGAAGAGGTTTAACACAGCTTTCAAGAGAACATTTTAGGAAGAAGTGGATACGGTATTAAAAACCTTGATAATGCCCTAATGAAGTAAAAACATTTTCTCTGCAGTGAAACTAAACAGTGACTCATTCCTTGAGACTTGTTTGCATTTCTGTACGGTTACTGATGTCCTTTCAAGGTACTTTTCTCACTGTGGAAGATACTTTTCAGAACCAGGCTCTTTAAGTCTCCAGTGTTTAACCTCGCGATTTCTACATTAGTCCTGCTTTGTCATTCCCATGGGAGTAGCCCTTAAAGTGAGGGACAACCTAGGAATGGCACCAAGGTGAGTGAAGCTATTCCCTTGCTCCACTCCCTTAGAAATGGAGCACACATGGATTGCCAAGTGCCTATTCTGCCTGGGGAGTGGAATTTCTGAGCAGTTTTAAGAAGAATACCTTTAAATATAGATATAATTACAGCCCCTCCATCCTCCCTAAATCAGTGTAGCCCTCTAACTTGTGCAGATTCTTTTTCTTCTCTTTGGCTCCCCAGTTCTTCTTTGGTGTTTCATTAGGACGACCTGGTGTCTGAGCTGCCCAAAGCAATGAAAATATTATTAAAGCACCTGATGCTGAACTAGAAAGAGTTCACATGACAGGCAACTTTGATTAAAAGAAAATAAGGGTCAAAAAACAGTTCTGGCACTCAAGGTTGCAGGAAAAAGTTTTAAATTAGGAACAGTGTAAATCCCCTAAAACCAGAAGCTGAAATTGAAACCATGGGAAAAGTACAACAAAAAATTCTGTTCTGCTTTTTAGCAACTAGGAAGCTGAATTAAAAACCCCTCTTACAGGTGTCCAGTGGAGGGTAACCTGGGCCCAGTTTATCAGATTTCAGAGGCACCAGATCAAACCACAGATCAGCCTAAGTTTTCAGATAGCTGCAAGAGTAATACCCATTTTATTTTGATAACATAAGCAAAGTACCAAAAATGAAAAAGAGTCACAGTTGGAGATTTTCATTTTAAATTTAACACATCAACAAAATATTTCTCCATGAAAAAAGCAATTTTGAGCCTCTCCAAATGTTTCAGTTCAGTCTAAACACAATGTTTCTTTGTGATTTAGGAGCATTTAAACTTTTTTTAATGCCTTCTCCCTTCTTTATAGGGCAATTTTTGAATACAAATGCCAAGAAACTAAATAAAATAGCCCATGTGTGCTATCATACCAGCCCCTAAATCAACATTATCCAGAAGTACAGAAACACCCTGTGTTTTCTGCAGGTCGTTGGAATGCAGCCCTGGTGACGACTTGACACAGAGCTCTGAATCACACTCACGAATAAATGTGTTGTAAAAGCAGAAAAAGATTTTATTAATATCTGACTGTATTGCAGTGGCAGAGAATTTCCCCCATTGATCTGCAGCGCCTGTGTGGAAGGGAGAACGAAGCTGCTCAGAGAGGTTTGGGGACAAACTGGGCTGCTGTGGGCCAGTGTCTGGGGATCCAACCTCCCCTCTCACCCTTACCTAATCCAAAAACTTGGGGGAGGGGGATCAGTGTCATTAAAATAGCTTGTATAAAATCTTTCTTGGAGAAATTTGCCATGTAGAAAAGGTCAGTTGGACATTTTGACAGCGTGGTACAATAAAGGCCTCTAAATGGCTTCAATCACTCAAGCTTTTTTTCTAAAATGAACTTCTTTTTATCAGGTCTTAGCACTTAGTGTTTGAAAATAAGTCTGATGTAGCAATTAAAATGTCATATTAATAACTGTGTTATGTGTAATTTCTTTGCTTAACCTATTTGCCAATATATTTCAGTACTGAAAAACAGCTACGAATATTTCCCATAGTTAGAAAACAAATTGGAATCATTCTGAAGCACAAAAGGATACTAGAAGACCCTTATAATATGCAAATTTTTCACAAGACATGTTCAAGTCTCACAAATTTATGCACTTGAGTACATACATCTCTCTACGGATGGCGTGGGAGATGGGCCAGGTTAATTAAGGCACTGGCCATGCCTGACTGGTTTCTGCTGGTGTGACCCTGACCCACTCAGCATGAAATGTCCCTTCATCTCATACCCACCACCTATGCACATCCCCATGCCCACTATTGCTATGTGCAGCTCCACAGCTCTCATCACCTCCTAACAACACCTCCAGATCCACAGTAAAAAGCCCAACACAAAACTCCACAAATTCTATTCCTACTTTTCCCCTGCTGCCTGTTTGCCAGCCACGCACAGGTGATGCAGGCAGAGCAGAGGGAAACCTGCTGCTCCTCAGGCATAGCCCAGCTCTTCCCTTAGAAGCACCATGTCTGCAGCCTCTGCCAGAGGGCTTGCGTGGGACTGCTCTCATGGCAATATGTAAAATAAACCCCGAGATGCTTAGATTCAGGATTTTATAAAAAACAGAGGTGCCTAGGGGAGCAAAACCTCCTCCTGCACTTGAGGCTGGGAACTAATCAGATTGTGGCTCACCTGCCCTTGTGCATCCCTTCCCATTCCACCCGGCCTCTACTTCAGAGGTGTCACGCCATGCCAGAAATCCCTCAGATTTGCGTTAAAATACATGTTCTGGGGCTCTCATTGAAGCAGAGTTTGTGTGTGAGGGTGTGGGAGCTCTGCTATTTTTTTTTAATTGCATTATTCTGCAGCCCTGCTATCCCAGAGATTTTTTAAAGAGAAACAGCACAAATCTTTCACCCGTCCCACTGCCCTTAGTAGATTTAGAGCCTATGAAGTTTGAGTGGGCTTAGAATTTATTTGAAAGCCTTCTTATATGGGCACAATTTATCCACAGAGATCAGCAGTTTACATGGTATTGATTAATGTGGTTATTGATTTATTCCGCGATTGTGCTGGCCGGGTATAGGCAGTACTGGAAAGTGCTGTTTTCCAGGAGTGATTGACTTCTTTCTTTATTGACCAAAATGAGCTGATAAAAATCATCCACTGGCTGAGCTAGAAGCACTTTTTTTTGTATTCCTGCTTCTAGAAGAGAAAAGTAGGAGTCAAACACTGATGCAGAGCGGAGGAGAGAAGTTACAAGGCTTAACCCCTAGGATATTACTCTGCCTGGGTTAAATCCAGAGCCCAGCCTCAGCAAGGTAACAAGCTGGAAGGTTCAGATGATAAAAGGACAGGCAGGCATTTGAATTTTGAAGAAGGGGATTAAGCTGCTGCTCATCCTGCTCACCTCGACTGGTGGAAGCATTCTCCAGAGCTCGCTGCTCTTTCTCGTGCTGGTATCCCTGTCCTCTTCATGAAGCAAGAGATTGGAGCTTCAGATGGGCTCCTAAGGCAGAAAGGCTGGAGGGATCCCAAGGTCCTTCCCAAAGGATGGAATGTTGCTCTTCTTCTTGTTGTATTAGGAAACGTGTTATCTCCAAGTCACATCTCTTCCCAGCACTTCTCCCCGCTGGCTCTGGCATATGGACACTGCTTTCCAGCTCCATAAAGCAGATATAGCTGCCATTTATCGTGCCTGTTTGGAAGTTTTCCCACATTGAGGAAAAGAGCCTCTGGAACATCAGACTGGCTCCACCACATGGGCTTGGGCCGTTCTCCTGGTGGAGCTGCTCTCTCAGGCCTCCCTGGTTAAGTAGAACCCACCTTGGAGTGAGCACCTGGCTCAGGACACCGGATCCACCATGCAAAGCATTGTGACTTCCCACAACTTCTCTATTTAATTAGGAGCTTGGAAAACAGAATTAACTTCAAAGGCAGATATTCTCTTGGGTAAATTCTCTCTATTTTGAGGCTCTCTGTCAACCCAGGCTTCAAATCTATCCTACAGAGTTTCTAAAAAATTTAAAACAAACAAACAAAGAAAGCAAACCCAGATGTCAAACACCAAAACTTTTTTTCCCCCCACTGAGGATTCAATGCTTCTTTTATGACGACAAATTTCAAACGGAATTAATGCTCCTGTAGAAACCTGCACAGCTCACAGGAGCCGTAACAAAGCAGAGGGAAAAAAGGCCCATGAAAGGCCGAATGAAGAAATATGGAAATAAATAAGAAAAGAAGAAAGAAAAAAACTTTGTCTCAAACTCCACGGTGAAAGACACAGTACGGATTTTGACAGTCCCTCCCCCCCTATGCCAGCTGCCAAGGACTGCCAAAGTCGATTTTGAAAAAGCCCTCAAAGCCAGGAGCTACTTCAGATAAGGGTGTGCAGATAGAGCTAAAACACAGCAAACGTACAGAAACGTCAGTGGGACAGATCAATTGTTAGAGCCCCAGGAAAAGAGCAGAAGAGTCAGGTGGGCAGCTGTAGAGAAGTTCTGCTCTAGCTGGCAGCTTTTCCTGCTTGTTTTTTTAAAAAAAGAAGAATAAAATAAAATGAGAATGCAATGATCAGCTCTGAGCATCCAGACATTTCACAGTTCAATCATTATTTGATTTTATGAGCTCTTCTGAAGAAACACCATTATACTGAGTAGAGTTTTATAGCAACACTTTTGCTTACCGAAGGTCAGGAGAGGGGCAGAGGAACATCAGGACTATTGTCCCATTAACGCAATGTCCTCACCCCCATTTCTCTGGCTCAAAGGCTTCTATTAGAAAGGCCACTTCCCTGCACGCTGCTGGAATTGAAGCCGGAATAAAATGTATTCTTCACTTTCCCACGCGATGACAATTGGCAGCGTTCGTGCCAAAGCTGGTTGGAAAACGTTTCACGAAACAGCTTCCCATCAGAAAACACTGTTTCTGCAGAGCAAAACATTAACAGGAACATGCTGATCGTGGATATTTGCAGGAGATGGATTTTCCAGTGACTCAGAATTAAACTGAGTATTTCTTTTCAATGTCTCCTATTCTCTGATATATTTTTTTTTATGATGCATGCACTGTTTTGCTCCATATAAACATTTTACTTAGCAGTTTTGTTAGGCTTATAATGAGTGATGTATCTGGTTTACCACACCCCCACCCACTCCAGCTTGTACAGATGTGCACAAGCACAGACACACGCTGTGTTATGTCACATTAGAAAATAATAACATTTCTTCAGCGTTACTGCAAGTAAAAAACACTTACTAATATTCTCAAAACGAATAGTTCAGTATAAATTTTTGAACCATTCCAGTTTTTATTCTCCTTTACAGTGGTAAGAAATTTCAGACTTGTCTATAGGGTGGAACATTTTTACTCTTATTTCATATAATCTGTTGTGAATTAGGTTTAAAAGTCAGTATTGCTACATTTATTTTAATATATTTTAATACATTTCTCTAGTGAAATATGTAAAGTAAAACTGTTATAGATCGAGAAATACCTTCTATAGAACACCTACACTGTTCCAGTTCAGAGACACTCTCTAACAGAGAAATCCTCCCAGGCTACTGAGTCACACAGAGAGTTTAGAAATTTCTCCTAAAATCTAAACCATAAAATAATCCCTTTGTTTTGTTTTGTTTAATATCCACACACCTCTTGCCCTGTATCTATCACAAGTATCTGTTATCAGAGAGATGTCCTACTCTGTATTGGTTGGCAAAAGTTTATTCCATTGAGTAATGGATTTAATGCAGAGAATAGTTTGATTTTATGGATTTACATCAGGTTTCACTCTTTTCCCCAGGAAGAATTTCTGCCTCCAAAGAATAAGTAGATAGCTCCCCAAATGGCTGTGGGCTGTGCTGCCCCTGCAGCTGCACTCACCCACCCTCAGCACACCTCTGTGGAATACACCCAATACAATTAGAAACAACAGTTAGTAACTAAGTGAGGTTTTATATATACACACATATATATATACACACATATATACACATACATACATGTATATACACATATATGTATATACACATATATACACACACATATATATATGTATATACACATATATACACATATATACACATATATATACATATATACATATATATACACATATATATATACCTATGGAGAAGAAAATAGAGCTGTGTAATGGAGAGAGTAATATACTCTTTATTTTCCCTCTCTCCCTGAGAAGAAAAACCCTAAGAGTGATTCTGCACTAGCAGGCAGAGTGCAGCAGCAGACATTGCTGTTGAGGGCCCATAATAATTTGTCTAATTTAGCTATGGCACTACATTCATAAGTATGAGCTCCTGATCATTTCTCTGCATTAGGGGATGCGTGTGCCTCCCCATTGCCCCCCCTGCTGCTGGAAGATTTCTAATATAAATACACCCTGCTATAAATACATCGCTGGCTCTCTCACTTAGTTGTTCTGAGGAAATAAAATGCTAACATGCCTTGCACTTTGTTTATAAAACTTCTTCACGAAACCACTAAAAGGCACACATGAAATAAAATCGTGGCCATTGCTTAGAATCATGCCAGCCCCACAAATTGATTCTTTTTTTTTTAAATTAAAGACATCAACTATAGCACTATTACTTGGTAGCAGTTCCCAACTTTCAGGAAAATAAGCCTGCCAGCACTTATTGATTCATAAGCACTCCAGGCTATGCTGGTACATACCTTGGCATTTAACAAAATTAAATAGCCCTGGCCAAATTATCCCATTGGTGTTTAATTAGTTTAATATCCAGTGTCGAATAAGGCTTTCATCATCATTCATGGTGGCCAGGGTGCTGTCTGCTTCTCCAGGAGCCTCTCCCAGCCAGGCAGGCTCTGTCGGAAAGACTCCTGCTCTCTGAGGACTGGGAATTTCAGATGGGAAACACATCGTATCCTGCTTTATCAGAGATACTTGATTTTTATGACTTTTTTATTATTATTATTTATTTTTTGAAGTCTGAGTACACTAAAACACCAGCCTATTTTCCAAGCAAAGTCTTCATTAAAGGAATTTGCTGGTAACCAAAGAGCCATGGGTAGTTACAGAGACTCTCAGGCAGAAATGTGGATGCCTTAATGTTTATAAAGAGCTGTCAAAAAGGTAGGTTCCCATTGGGGTTGCAAATAAATGGGGGTTTAGTGCTTTCCAGGTTTCTTTTTTCTTGTTTTGTTTATGATTGTGAACAAAACGTAAATATTTCTAATTTTTTAGCAAAGAAACTTTTCATGTTTTAACCTTTGCCCAAAGCCAAAGCATACTGTTTTGTATTTAGAATATGCAAGACAGAATTTTAAACAAAACATAATTTTAAAAAGAAAAAGGCGATCATTTCTTTGGTTGGCTACTAAAAGATGGAGGGGGGGGTGGGGGTGTTGGTTTATTCTTGTGATACAACTCTGGTTTCGCAGGCAACAGGCACTGCCAAATCTTCCTAACCAGATTTTCCTGGGTCTGTGTTCACCGAAGCTATTTAAGCTGAAAGAGGCAGCAAAATGCTCTCAGTGTTATTCTGCAGTTGGGGTTGGCCCCCGTGGGAGCTCCGTGCGTGGGGCTCATCCCCCTGGGGGGTTGGGGGGAGACAGCAGCCACCCCGCTCCAAAACAACATTTGTTCTGTGAGCCACACGTTGGCTCCTTACCCTGAGTTTTTGTTTCTACCCTCTACATGACAACTGTTGACTGGAAATAGTTTTAAATTAGGGAGTGAAATTACCAAAACACAGTTAGAAAAATATCCACAAATATCTCCTACATATTTTTTAATTCTGTAAAAATTAATGTATGAGAAGCAGTGATTAATTCAAGCTTTACTTTGCAGATGATCTCTCAGGCCTAACAGCATACACACACAGTCAATATTTTGCAAATGTTTTGATTAATAAATCTTTATATAGTCCACTGCAACTTTGCAGATTTAAATTGATGCTTGCACGAGTGGGGGAGCATACTGATTTTCCCTGCATGGTTTCCTAACTCAGGCTCGTTAGCCCAAAGTAAAGCAAACAAAATAAATTCTGGTGAATGCAAAACCTTGTCCTTTCACTGCAGAAGAAGCTGCCACCACTGCCCCAGGCTGCTGCCCTCCCCTCCACCCCCAGCACTCTCCCTGCCTCCAGGTTACCCATGCAGGACATCAGCAGCTCCCAGAGCAAATGCACCAGCAGGTGCCCAGTGCTGCTTCCATCCCCTCTCACAGCACTTACAAAATACAAACCAAGAACCAACAGCCCTCCCATATCACCCTCCAGTGAGGGTCTGGCTCAGGGAGGACAGCCCTTGAGCACCCACAGGGGTAGGACAGAGCTCTCTGCAAGCTGCCACATCAACAAGGTTCATCTCTGATGCTGGAAAATCAGTTTGTTCTTGCTTTGCTATTTGCTCTGACTTTTGTTTAATGCCACAAGTACAGAGTGATTCACCTCCAGTTTGTAAGGGCTTTCAAATAACCTTTGAGCACAAAGAGCTTGGCAGAGACACTGATGGGCTGAGCTCACTGTGGCAGCTTGGTGTGAGGAACTGGGTTACCAACCCCACCTCCTCCATTCACCAGGTTGACTCAGGGCCAACCCCACCCCACGGAGCTCGGACATGGCTGTTGGATGCAGTTGTCAGAGCTACGTTCAGATGAACACCATTATAGTCTGGATCTTCCTTCTTTTGTTAATAAACTTGGTCTGAGTGAGTCGAAGGACAGTGGAAGTCTTGTGGGATGTTTCTGTTAGGGTGAGAAAGCAAGCAATGTCTTTGGCAAGATTCTATTACTTAAGGAAAAATAAACCAATACAAAAAGCAGTGCTGGCTTCTGACCCACAGCAGGATCAAACACTGGAGCCACTTTTTCTCACAGCTCCATCTGTACCTCGTAGCCTCTAATCCTCTTCGCTGTCTGTCTTGATCATATTTTCAGTGCCCTCATGGACTCCTCTGGACGGCTTCTTGTTCCTTCTCTTGGCACTTCTACAAAAACCCATACAGATCCATAGGAGCCCTCGGTTTGTAATCAAAGAAACTTCTCTGCTGAGACAGGGCAGTGCCAATGGCTCTGGAACAGCAGTGGCTCATTGACCAGCTTCGGGATTTCACTGTTCATCCAACTTCTGTCTGTTTATTATGACTAAAAGAAGGGCTTGGCTACTCCTTCCTTCTATCCAGACTGGAGTTGGGCTGTCACATCCAGTGACTTTTCCAGGGTTTTACGTTAGTCTGATTCTTGACCACAGAGATACAGCAGGCACCTGAATTCTATGTTTAATACATCTCCAAAAGAATGAAGCACACTCAGGCTACGGCGCTGCTACAAAAGGTGTCATTTTTTATAAAGAAGTCACCAGAAAAGCACTCAAGTGCCAGATAGAAAGCTCAGTATCATTTTTTTCATAGTAATGGAGTATACTAGTGAGAAAAAGTTGGATCCCAGCATTATAACTCTTCCAGAAGATATTACAGTTATGTGCATTTCACATTTTTACTAATTTTGTATTCAGCATACCAGGACCATTAATTCAGATTTAGTCTGCAGTTGAATAAACCAGATTGCTTAAGAAAATAAACGTCTCTATTACTTTTTATGGTGTTGAAATTAATTTACAGTTCCAGATTGTGATAACTAAAATTGAGAATTAAAACGATATTTGCTACATGAGATTTCCCAGAGATTAACGTTCACGAGGCTGTAAAAATATTAACTACTTTAAATAATGTTTGCAATATTTCTAGGGTTATAAAGCATCTTCCCTTAGCTCATTTTAATTTATTTAGCATCTATCTCTTTAAGCCTTCCTTTTAGCATATTCACACCACTGGAAGATTAAACCTAGATTATTGCATTAAGAGAAATGTTATTTACAACGATGGCATATAATACAACATGTATTTCCAGGGGCTCTGAAAGCATGGAAATAAAAATTTTAATGGTGTCTTTAAGGGCTCTCCGATTGCCTTTGTGCTACAAGAAAAGTCGAAGTTGAGTAGAATATCTGAAGCGGAATGGCATCGAGTCAACAGTGGAGTAGATAAAACCTTTATAGGAAATGGGAAACTCAATAAAAACACACGAAAAGGCAAAGTTATTTCTGGAGTAATCTCTGAGAATCATAAGAAGTGCAGAAGAGAGAGATGGGGGAATCAGGGAGCTGGAGTCTTCAAACGAAGCTGGTGGACACCATAAGGTGTTTCTCTGGGAGCTGTTTCGGTCTCCCCTGAAGCTCACAGCACCCTTGGGCAGTCGGTGGGGTGGGGTGTGCTGCCCTTCCCCATCTCTACTACATTTCTCTGCAGCTCCACACAATGAGCATCAGCACTGTCCCTGAACGAACCTGGTTATTTCTGGGTGAATGTATTAAAAAATCACAACTGTTACCCAAAACAGGCAGTAATTTTCTATCTGTGGGGCTTCAGTGGGTACCCAAGCCCTTGACCCTACCTGGCAGAAATACACTTTTTGAAATGAATGGAAGGCTGAGCTCCTGACACAACTGGTTGACACCAGCAGCTGAAGCTTAAAGAAAACCATCAAATTTCATAAGAATATTGGGCAAGTTGGACATGGTATCATTGCAGGATTAGGTTCTCAGTCAATAACATCTGTTCTAATATGTCCCTTGTAGAATGAGGAAAGTAGGATTTAAATTTAAATCCATAGATCGAACAAGAAGCAGAGCAGCAGGTTCATAGCAAGTGAGGTGTAAGACTTCCTTAGAAGTTTTGATAAATTCTTACCTGGCTTTGATATTTACTGAGTTAATGAAATATCTGCTTAATTGTATCTGTGTGCAGAAGATTCAGAACTAAACAACCGAGTAGCAGCTGATCTAACCTTTTGCTGGACTCTTTAAACTTTAATTATGATTTGAGTGGCATAAATGCACTAATTAGAAGGATATTTTGTTGAGGGAGCTCCTATGAAAGCTCTCAAGTACTGTTAGGACTATGTCTGATGGTAAATAATTTTGCAGATCTCCTGCAATAACATTTTCTTTGAAAAAACTTCATCACTTGACCATTCTTCCATGTAGACATCATTTCCTTTGGGTACCACTGGAGAAGAAATCACGTTCCCATAGCCTTCACTTTGCTTACATTAATACTAATTTTTATTATCTCAAATTGGAGGGTTTTGTATAAAGGATTTTATGACGATAGCATCTCAAGCTGAGACTTCAGCAGCCGAGTTCATACTCTGAAACCACAGAAACAGCACTGCCTTAGGTTCTCATTTTAAAAAATAAATAAAAAAAGAAAGAAAATACACTCTTCTTAATTCTGAAGACTAGAACCCAAATGCCTGAGTGTCATTTTATGAAAATTGCCCTTGCATCATGAGTGAGTCTCCAGTGTTCCACGGCTGTGCCTTTGCAATAATGGCTTAAAATGGAAACATTTATTTTTCCCCAGTTTTTAGTAGCTACAGAAGAAGCAGGGGGCTAATTACCAATACTGAGCTGCAAGGGTCAGATCGAGAGGAAAAAATGAAACTAAATGTTTCAGAAAATAGGTGAAGGATCCTGCTGTGGCAAATTTGGATGATTTAGCCTAGTGCTGTGGGGCTTTTTTCCCTGTAATCTATAAGTTAAAGTAAGTCAGCTCTTTTGGAGTATTGAGGTGGAACTAGCAACTGCACGTAAAGAGACACAATCAGAACTGGACAAAATGAGTTATTAAAAGATTGAAAGGTTATTTTCCCATTAAAAACAATGCATATTTAAATTTAGATATATATAAAATCAGAAGCTGAGGGTACAGGTATATACTCACAATAGAAATACACTTCAGTGATTAACCTCCAGTTCCTATTGCAGGTAGGATGTTTGCTTAAAGAGAAGTATCCAAAATAGGTAATTGAAAGAGAAAAGGACTGAGTTTAAACTTATTTTCTTAGCAAGTTATGTTCTCATGTCACCTTAAGATCCTGGCAGGGGAAAATATGTGGGACTTTTACACATCTTTTGAAGGTGGCCTCATTGTCACATTATTGTCTGGTACAAAGGACAAAAAGAAAAAAAAATGCCCTTCTGGTGAGTCAGAAGAATGAGCCCTTGGCCTTGAAAAACATAGCTATAAAATTACTGAAAAGCACCGTGGGTCTGATGGAGCTGCCTTGCAAGTCCCAGCCTACCCAGTGCTGCTCCCCAGCACTGCAGCCGATGGGGAGGTGCCTCCTCTAGATCTGAACAGAAAATTCTGAATTGCCTGATGAGATCGATTTTGACAGATCCTAGAGCTGTAGCAGGAGACCAGCAGGGTTGCTGCAGAACATCCGAAGGCCTGGTCACCCCCTGTGTGTGACACAGCCCTGTAGGACTGCAAGAGCAGATGGCTTTTGGCTCTAGCTCTCAACTGGGAGCCCTTAGCCTGCCAAGGTCTGCTGAAGGCATTGGCACACTGAAAGCTTGCCAGAAATGTGTGGATAATGCTTTAGTTTTGCCAGCTAGGAGAAAGTTTTAGGACCCTTAGAAACAGATAATCCCAGACTGGTTTGGGTTGTAAGGGACTTTAAAGCTCATCCAGTGCCACCCCTTGCCATCAGCAGGGACACCTCCCACCAGACCAGGTTGCTCCAAGACCCAGGGGCAGCCACTGCTTCTCTGGGCAAGAGACTTCCAGACTCAAAAATTAAATAGCTAAGACCATGCAGGAGCACCCTCCTTCCTCCTTAACAGGGAATTGTGCTTTGTCATGGGTGTCATAGCAAGAGCCTTTCAATCAGATATCAGAAAACAATGGGCAATTACCAAGCATAGCATTTGTGGCATAAATGAGATTAAACAGCCACTCACATAAATGAACTTAAAGCAAGTGGAGAAGTCCTAAAGCAAATAGAGAAAGGGAAATCAGTCCTCAGGGCACACTGGAATCTGTGTTATTTTTTGTTTTTCCTTTTGCCTTTCCAGAAAACAATGAGTAAAAGGTCCCCTTCATTATGGTCGGTTCGAATGTAGCATCTCACTGCAGTCACAGAGAGACAGGCACTAAGAAGTTCTCAGAAGAAATAAAGAAGTTGAGAAAATCATTTTATTGCCTGACAGAAGGGGAGGCTGCCTTAATTTTGTTGTCACTGGGAGACTAAATGTATAAGGACAGCTGCTGTGCTCAAGCAACAATGCAATCAGTTAATGCTTTCAGCAGGGAGACATTAGCCACTTCTCCCTCCTGCCAGGCAGGGAGAAACAAAGTTTACCAAAAAAAACAGAAAAAGGAAACTTTTAGACATTTTTCCTTTCTTTTTTTCCTGTGGTCCTTTTAGCGGAAGGTGGGCAAGGACCACACCAGAACAGGGAATGCCTTCCAGGATCTTCCCATTAATGCATTTTGGTCATGGTGTTCCGACAGGTGTGCTGGCCATGGCACACTTTCAGAGCCAAATATTAACTAGCATACAGCAAGGAACAGATAGGTTGTCATCAAAGCTACTTTTGTTGTTGACCAAAAAAAGATCAAACAGTAAAATGTTGAATAAGACAGAAAATGAAGCTGTGAAACCAAGAAGTTTGCCCTACATAGTGATGAAATTAGCATAAACCAAATGAAGACATTTGCTATTTTTACATTACCAATTTGAAATGAAGGTAAAGCAGAACAAACAAGAAACTAAAACTGCATGTAAACTCTGCGGCGTGTTTCTGCCTTGGAGCTGTAATTATGAAGGCTGCTTCTAAAGGAACAAACTTCAGTACCTACGTATGTTTTACCTTTAAAAAGTTTTGAGGTGATAAAAAGAAGAATCAGAGAAGTCTTATCTTGGCGTAATTATCTATTTTCAGGCATTTCATGAAGAACTAGAACAAGCACAACAGGACAAGAAATGTCTGGGTATAGTCTGCACAGACTTTAGAAAGCATAGAGACCAAACCCAACTGAAAAGGAAATGAACACTAAAACTACATTGTTGATTAAATCCCTTATTTGTAACATTTGTCTTAATGTCAAAGATTTCTTGAAAAGGGATTTGAAGAAGATGAAATAATCTCAAGAAATGACTGAGCAATCTTTTCTCTGGGACTAGTGGTTATACGAAGGTGCTTTGAAAACAGCAGAGAGGATGATGTTAGGCACTCTTGCTGGACAGACACTGCAGTTCAGTTTAGACATTAATCTGCAAAAGTGGATTTGCAAAGTCTGATGGTTAGACATTTTCACAAGGGTTTTATTCAGCCTTGGGAGCAACATCTACAAAGAATACACTGATGTGGTATAGCTCAGAGAAACCACCAGGGAGGGAGATGGAAAACAGATTGCAATTCATGTGGAAAGATTAAGCATCGCCATAAAGTAATCTCATTAGCTGTATTTTTTGTTCTTCTTGGGACATCTTCAGAGATGGCTGTTTTATTCTTCTTTGCTCCCTTTGCCCCTATGGAAAAGGCTCTCCTCTGCCCCAGCAATGCTCCAAAACACGGCCGGGAGTTACCAGGAGAGGTCACTGTGCAGATCAAATGAAGCCAGATATAATGAAACTCATCTTTAAAACCTCTTGCTAATTAAAAGACAAAAATCTGAGCCTGGTCATGTTTCCAGTCAAAACAAAGAAAGTTTTGCAGTCATTTCAATGGCAATGAGATCAGGGTTTTGATAATATTGATCAAACATCAAATGCAAGAGGACAAGGTGGTGAGTATGAGAGTCAAGACAATAAGCAGTGAGGCCACCAAGTGAAAACATGCTCTTTGGATATTGGTCTGCTGATACAATTAATTAGTAAACTAATTAAGGATTATCTTTGGAAACATATCATTCTTAAATCTCTATTATGTTCATAATAATAAACTACTGCATCGTCAAAGGTACTTCATGCCATTGTTGCCTTTCAACGACTTAAATCCAGAGAGGGTCTGGCTTGATCCAGGCTGTTAGACAAGAGGTACAGAGGAGCACAGATCTTCTGTGCAGGCTGGAGAAGATTAGATTAGAGGGGACGAAAATGAGCTGTCAAATGCTTTCATTTAAGCATTCTGGAGAGGATTCCTAAGTCCTCAAACCCTAAATACATTGGGAAAAAAAGTGGAGCTAGATGAAGACACAAATAAATGAAATCGAGAGGCTATCTTAAAACAGAACTTGAGTTCATAGAGAATATAATAACACAGGGTATTTTTTTATGAAAATCAGGAAAATATGTCAAAAAAAAAGAAAATTTACTATGACCAAGCAGAAAATAAAGTCACTTACTGTGAAAAGCAGATATTAGATCTGAAGGAAAAATAATCTATACTATTCTCTTTTCTCTTGAATAAAGCTGACACACCATTTTGTCTGATAATCTGCTTTCCCGTGATGCAACTGTATTCTAAATTAGGTAATATAATCACTTCATCCTGTTTGAAATTATTGTGTCATATTGCTGCAAACAGTTTAGGGGGTGCTACAAATGAGGGAAGTGTAAGCATGTCCATGGTACATGAAAGACTATCAATCTATTTATTTTAATTAATTAAAGCTTTTTCTTATTTTTGTGAGTTCGATATGATATAATAATTTAAGATTATGTTCTAAGCAGAAGTGACCGAAAAGACTTCTTGCAGACTGTTTATAAAGTCTCTCACTGTTGTGGCAGGTTATGTTTTTTCACTGGAGGAATAAAATAAACATCTTTCAATAAAGGTGTAGCCTTTTTGCAGTCTTTGTTTCCAAAGGGAGAACTGGAGAGAAGCATCAGGCTCACAGAAGATGTGTGTTCCAAATGACAAGGGGTTTCCGGTGAAGGGGATTGCAGAGAGCTCTGACTTCTGTTCCAGAAAAGTTACTTGTTGCAACTTGAAATTATCCCTCAATTCTAGAAAAACACCCAGATGTTATTAGGCACTTCCATGAACTTAAAAAAAAGTCTAATAATGGCAGAGCGGTACTTTGAACATGGATGGTAACGTATAGTTAAAACTGGTAAGAAAATTAACAAAAAACCACTTTTCCACTGTTTTTCATAAACATTTTAGTCGTACTGAAGTTTCCTAAAGAGGTTTTATTCAACTGCCTGGCTTTGGATGCCATCTTTCAGAGATTCAATGAGGTTTAAGAGATTTCACCATTATATTCTGCCCTTAACCCCTGCTTACAATTCCATGTGCATTATCTACATCCGGGTCCAGTTCTAAAACGAAGCAAAGGCAATACCCTGTTGATTTCAGCAGGTGATAGAACAAGTCTTCATTCCTTAGGAGCCGATTTACATTTTTGGCAATTTCTTTGTCTACAAAACAACAAGATTTTTTTCTTCTTTCAAATAAGAGCACAAGAATATACAAATGAGAAGATTTACCAACTTCAGTTTCTCTTCTCTCAGGTTCTTTGAAATTATTTCCCTTGAAATTCCATCTTTAAAAAAGCAGATGAGTTTAGACAACCCTTAGAACTCTACAGAGGCATCTGTAAAATGTTTTCTCCCAGACAATCAAAGGCAGGAGACTTCTGTTTCTCAAATCCTATGATAAATAAAGAACTATGACTTAAAATATATATATATAAACATGGGAATCACGTTAAACTCCTGTCATCTTGTAGAAAGTTGCATTTGACTTACAGTTTGGAAAGACTTTCAGGGCATACTTCAAACCTGTTTATTTTCCCAGACTTGCCAGATATCAAGGCTCTGAGGGGAGCTTTTGTGTATGGGTGAGCAGTGTTTTACAAGTGTGGTTTGAGTGTTGAAGGCTATGAACTTCTAAGATGATGATATGGTGCTGGCTGCTGACACCTAGAGCCATGATAACTCTGTTGGGTAATTGTCCCAAGGAAGTGAACAGATCTTCCACTGCTGAGTTAAGATATTAGTCAGCATTAAAGCAGAAGCTAGAGCTTAGTCTTGGATCAAGAACATTTTGGGAATTCATACCCTCAGTTAACATTCACTGGCATTGCTAAAGAGCTGACCTGGAAATGCATTTAAATAAGGGTTTCTAGCAAAGAATTTGTGGGGGTCTGCATCAGGTCACATTTGAGAAAACCATCAGGTAGAGGACAAGCAGCTTGGAACTCCTAAAACAACATCAGCCAGACTCCTAAAGGGGACGTTTTGAAGGACTGTGTTCTGTCTTCGTAGATGAATTCAAATTACTTGTAGATTTATGTTGATGTGTTTATCCCTCACCCTTGGTAAGAATCCTTGCCCTGCATTAAAAACTAAACGAATGCTACTTAAAGTTTAGCCTTATTGATTTGCATTTTATATGAGACAGTAAATTAAATTTATGCTAATATGATACATATATTCTTCCCTGAACCATTACAGGGAGGAGGTGGAGCTACACAGTGTGATAGTTTAAATAATTATGGCTGTCACTCACAATTATTCAAACTGTTGTGCTGATCAAAGTTCCTAAAATCTTGGGTATAAGATCCTCGAAGTTCCCCAGGAGCAGCTTGGGATATCAGAAAAAGCTAAAAGTAGAATCTTTTCATGTTAAATGGTTTTGACAGGTTTATTTTATTTTCATACTTTCCAAAAAAGGCCTGGCATGGAGCTAGAAATAACAGAATATTGCTTTCATTTCATCCTCCTATAAATGAGATCTCATAAAACCGTACACTAATATCCAGGGAACCTTTGTGAAATGGTGACTCTTTCTCTATGAGCACAGAGACCTTTGAGCAAATCTCAGAAAAGTCCTGAATACTCAGAGAAACAGATGCCCTGGAATGTGGTTAGCAAAGGAAACCCATCAGATACCTCGGCAGGAGAAATCTGGACATACCTGACCAGAAAGCTGCTCCAGCTGCCTCGAGGCCTGCCATGAAGTTCTCCACTTGTGTGTTTCCAGGAGGGAGCCCAGCTTTGTATCCTTCATGTGAGTCATTCATACCAGGGGAACGTCTGAGAGAAGAAAGAGGCTCCAGCATGTCGTCTCCTCAACCTCTCTGCAGTCATGTCATGACACTTGCAATGACAGATCTATGATGGGAACAGGTCTCTATCAAGCATGGAGGAAAGGAGCCAACTCATTTCATGCTGGACACTGAGCACACAGGTAGCAATGCTTCTCTGTCATTGTCATTTCTAGGCTTGGCTGTACTCTTTTATGTATATACATAAACATATACATATATACATGTATATACATATATATATAAAATAAAATCAAGTGACCTAGAACTGAAGGATTCTACAGCACAGGACTGGAATGGAGAGTATCGAGTTCACTAATGTTTTCACTCAAATTCAGCTAAAGAATGAATAATTTTTCCTATGAATAAAATAGTGTCTCTAGTATAGGTGGCATTATCTTTAAAAATGTGTGGCTCTTCAAATGATGTGACAGATCCTTTGAAATGTAAAGGTAAGACCAAGTTATTAAGTTCTTTTTTTTTTTTGCTGGCAGAATTTTCAGTCGGTGGTTACCTTTGATTTCCAGCACTGAAGTAACAATGCGGGCAGAACAATAGAGGTCACAGGAAAGAACAGACAAAAATCAGGTCTGAAACTGTACACAGACAGATACTCTGGTTCACAATTCATCAACCCAGACTAGTGACCTCTAGAGAGTGACAGGCAGAGATATCTGCATCCTAATTCCTCCATCCCATGCACGGCGGGGAGGAGAGGTCTTTGTGATGACAATTACTTGTATGAATAAGACTCGCTCAGCTCAGCTCTCAGACTCAACTTCTCGCATGTTAAAGGCAAGCCACAGTATAGATTTCTGTAGTACTTTGTACCATTATGGTAATGCATGAATTTTAAGAAATAGCAAGGGACTGGGAATGGAAATGGGACTGACGCCAGCCCAGAATTCCCAGCTCTGAAGCACTTCCAGCCGATGCCTCTGCTCTAATGAGAGTCTGGGTAGCCAAAAGTAGCTTTAAGCCCAACTTTTAGTCTGAATCCCTTCAGGGATAATGGGCTAATGTAAAAGGAAAGAATATGCTGAAGTGGATATGAGCAGATACAATTCCAGCTGATGAGGAAGGCTGATCAAGGGTCTGCACTAGATGATGCAGACCTGCAGCACCACTGAAAGAGATCTCGGTGCCTTAAATGCTACATTGGAGTTTTGGAGGAGAATGAGGAAGTAATAAGGTATCTGGGTATAATATCACAGACTTTGTTACATTTTAACCAAGTCTCTGAACTCCACAGTGTACACATTTTGCATGTCAGCTCTCTAAATTGCATCTAAATCTTTGTTCTGTGACATTTAGCATCGCTCTGCCTTAGCAAAGGTTGTTGCTTTTTTTTCCCAGTGCCTCTCTGACCTGTCTTTAAAGTCAGCACTCCCATCAGTCTCAGCTGACATACAGAAAATAGTGGCATATTGACTTTTACAAGAGGTGACACAACATGAATAGATGAAAACTTGGCACTGGATTTTCCATATGAAAAGAAGTGTCAACAAAACAGACAAAAGTCCCCACACTTCATCCAGTTAATGAATCACCATTGTCCGGGTGCATGCATATATTCAGTGCTCCGTGGAACACATCTCCTGAGAGAAACAGCTGAACTTTAAAGTAAAATGAGAGCTTTTAAACCAAAATTTTGGCTTTTATAAACATGAAAGCTAATTTCTTAAAAATGTGATGGAAATAATTTAATTTATTTGGGTTGTGTGCTGGTCTGGAAGGGGAGTGTTGAGATGAAGAGACACAACAATGATTCAACACAATGTTTCTTCTTAGAATTTAGAAAAGCCATTAATTGTCCTTCTCCTCCCACCTTCTTAGGTGCATAGGATAACTGATGCTGGGTGGGACCCTAGTCCAACCTTGGACTCAAAGAAGGTCATCTAGGAGTTCAGATGAGGTTACCCTGTACTTCACTGGACAACATTTTGTTCTCATAAAAAGAAGGCCTTTTTTGCCCTTGTTGCCCTTTATCCATGTATAGGATTCCCTTCATGTTACTCAGCAACACAGAATCACAGAATTGCTTGAGTTGGAAGGGACATCCTCCACTAGACCAGGTTGCTCAGCACCCCATCCAACCTGGTCTTGAACATCTCCAGGGATGGGGAATCCACCACCCCTCTGGTCAACCCGATCCAGTGTTTTACCACCCTCATGATGAAAAACAACTTCTTTATATCTAACCTTGTAGGTCCCCTTCAGGTATTGAAAGCCAGCAACGAGGTCTCCTCAGAGTCTTCTCTTCTCCAGGCTGAACAACCCCAACTCTCTCAGCCTTTCTTCATAGCATGGATGTTCCAGGACTCTGTTCATTTTTGTGGCCCTTCTCTGGACTCGTTCCAACAGGTCCACGTCCTTCCTATGCTGTGGGCTTCAGAGCTGGATGCAGTACTCCAGGAGGGGTCTTACCAACACCCATGACTAGTCCATGCCCAGGGATAACAGAAGATCAGACCAAAAGCCTGTTGAGTCAAAGATGTTTTCTAGCACTGGGGTGATCCCTTACCAAGCACAGAAGCAAGGAATTTCTAGAAAAGTTTCTTTGCCATTTTTCAGCTGCTTTCTAGTCCTGTAGAGCCATCCAGCACTGTCATATACTGAACAAATCCAAGACAAGGCCACTAATTGACTTCAGCTGATTAACAGCTGCTCAGTGGTGCACTCAACGGAACACCTTAGCTGGCTCTGCAATTGCAAATGCTAAAATCTACCAGAACTGGCATTAACTAGAAGCTTTTTTGCTGGCAGTCTCAATGCAGAGGTCAAAAAGCCTGCTTCTCTGAGGGAAATGGTAAACTATCATGAAGAACAGCTCTGTTTTATTGCACAGTTGATATCTGGCCTCTGGGAATAGAGGTTTCCTGTGGTGCTCATAGACAAATTTTCATAACAACACACTTTCTTTCAATAGTTGATACTCACCACACCATATGCATGTTATTTCCTTTCAAGAGTTATCATGCACAGAATTTATTTATTATAGTATGCAAATGTTATAATGAAATAATGGTTGCCTCAATGCCCTAAAGCTGTAGGGTCATTTAAATGCAACTGTCAGATGAAATGAAAAGCTACATGCTCCTTATAAAACTGCAGGACTTGTTAGATTAACATTTCAGTCTTCAGAACTGAGTAAGTAGATTTGAGAAATGAATCCAATATAGAAAATTGGATGTTGAGAATAGCAGAGTTGAGTATTTATGAAATGTCATTTCCCCCTTAGAAATATCTACAGTTGGAGCTGAATGTTTACTTTCTTCTCCCATCCAGAGGATGGGTTTGACACAAAGTACAGCAGAACTGCTGCAGCTCAGCAGCCCGGTGGCAGTCGGAAAACAAAGCTTTGGGGCTTTTCCGTACCTTGCCACCATCTCACTGCAACAACAGCTGTCTCAGCCAGGCTCAGGCACACAACATGATTTCTATGACTGGGTTTGCAAGCACTCACACTTTCTTTCCCATCATGTTCTAGAAGGACAGTGACCAGCTGCTCCTGCAGCTCATTGATGACAAGGATGGTGGTTGCACATCTGCATGAGCAATGCCAAGAGGACAGAAGGAAGGTGAGAATGCTCCACCTCTAAATACTGTCAGCTCCTTTTAACTCTCCCTTCACAATGCTCTTTCATTTGCTCTTTTGTTTCCAGCACAGGGGATGAACACAGACAGCATTTCGCCCCCAGATGTTCCCACCAAAACTAGATCTTGTAATTTATCTACCTTCCAGTTTTAACAAATCACGTTATTTAAAACTGCAACAGAGAGGGGGGGAAAAGCCCTCAACATCCACCTGTCAATTATTCTTTTGATCAGCCAGGCTCTGTAGACTCATCAACATGGGTTTGTTTCCTAGAAGATCAATAGGAAAGTCACATATTCTGAAGAGAAATCTCTTCATGCAGAGCATGAGGATGTACGAGATGAGAGGGGAGATGCTCTGCCTGTGAACGTGCACCACGGAGCAGAACCAGCCCCAACGACACCCATGCCACGTGTACAGCCCACACCACGGCTTCCAGGCAGCCCAAATACAGATGCAACGACTAAGATAAGAAGGTGAACTGGTTAATATTTGAAGTCTTGTTTAATATTTTAGACAGTAAAATTCTTCCTGTTGCTAAAACCAATATTGAAGCAGGATGGAAACTGCCTGTGGATTCTTCATCAAAGAAACTATTGAAAACTGGTGAGGAAACAATCACTTACGCTGTCTACCCAGCTATACTGTAGGCCATCAAGGGCAGCGTGGATAATGTATCCCTGCAAAGATGCTATGTGTCACTGAATTTTTCCACCATAGGCTTTGTACACCTGGGTGTCACCCTGAGAGTCAGCTATGGGTCATAGTTGTCCCCTGCCATGCTCCTCTCCTCTCTTTTAGGCTGTTTACACTTCCATTTGGCCAGTGGAGATCCATCACTTTTAATTCAGGAAAAAAAGTGTTCCTAGATGTCTAAAGTTAGGAAAACACTGATACAGATTGAAAAAGGAGTTCATAAGCAGCTCATAAGTTAGGTGTAGTGCCATAATTAGATGTCTGAAGGTAGTGTCATTAAGCCTGGTCCAACATCTTGGAAACACCAACATGTCCACAGCTTTATTTTCACTGGCAACCCCAGGCAGTGACTGCTAGGACCAAGTCACAATTTAGCTTGCTGTTTAAAGAAAAAAATAATAAATAATCTTTTGTTAGATTTATTGCACGAGCACAAAAACCACCTGAAAACGCCTGGTTACCCCCTGCCACTATTGTTCAACAGAAGCCTAACTGTTATCTACTCGAAACCTTAATTTCTATATAAATGCAAAATGGGAACAGCAGTAAGTGGTTTCATGTTAATAAACAAATACACGAGACAAGATCAATTAGTCAAAATGATGTGACTCGTTTGTCATTCACCCGGCGCTGCAGAGGAACTCAGCCACACAAGGATTCTTTTCATCATCTGAGGATTTGGCCTTGTTCTGCTCACGGCTCTTGAAAAGATATGTTTGAAATCAAACAACTCCACGATCTATACATCTACTAAGCCCTGTTAGAAAGAATCAAGGGTGAGGTTGCTCGCTGCCTACTGTATGTATTTTCTTGCATCTGAAATAGCTGCATTAGTCATCCTCACATTGTCCAGATCCCTGTGAGTGAAATACCAAATGGTCCTTCAGTGAGCCTCCTCTGTCTGATCTCTAGCTTTAGAAGAAGGAAAGCAATGAAAATAAAAACCCTGACATGGAGAGTGTACAACATAGATACTCAGGTGTCTAACTAAGCTGCATCCTCGACGTTATGATCCAGCACAGTTCAATGTAATTAATCTATGTCAGTCAGCAAAATACTCTTTGGGTTTTCTTCCCAATGCCTGCAGAAGAAGCAGGTGCCATAATGCCCACAATGCCTCCCTTTTCTCAGCTGCTCAGACAAGCTGGTTTTTGTCTTAAAGCAACAAACCTGAGCTCCAGCCTGTTTCAGCCTCGCTGTACCACACAGGTTCCTCTCCAGGAGTGGCTTTGTGAGCTGAAATCAAAGTGACTATTTTCAAAGGTGCAAAAGTGGCCAAATTCTTTCTGAACCTTTCCTGTTCTTTCAAACAAGACAAGCTTGCTGCTCCTGTAACCAAATCTGATTCACCTCCAGACCAACCCTTTGGTGTTATCCCACTATACCCTTCTGTAGATTGAGATACTTCCTTCAGCTCCTGCAAATTTATTTCTATATAAACACAGAAGAAGGGCAGAAGCATGCTGTTTAGCTTCATAGATAGACAAGGCACGATGGGTTAGTCTCACTCAAAGTACTCACTCATCATTAGCACAATCCTACAGAGAGGCCCATTCACACAAGGGTTTTGCCCATCATCTGGATGTTTATTCAACCACACAAGATCTGCTCAGCATCAAACCCATGACCCCCAGGCAGCACTCAAAGTCAGGGACTCGATATGTCTGCCAGAGGAGCATCCACACTGGCTTTGCCAAAAGATGAGATTTAAACTCACACTAATGAAGCAGGGAAAGAGCAGGAGCAGGACCAGGAGGCTGGTCTGTTGGTGTACAAACTCTGAAATGCAAACAAATGCATTTGTCAGGATGCCTGGCAGCACAGCCATGGGTTTCAAAGAGCACCTTGGCCAATCTACGCCACTTGTCCTCCACACCTGTGGAATAGTGACTGCAGGCTTAGTTTTTATGTTAGTTTGACTTCTTTTTTATTGCTATTTCTGAGGAATGAACCTGTTTTTTCAATCCTGCCAAGTCTCGGAGTCCAAACACATCCATTTCCACTTTCCAGTCTGTCTCCCAGGACCGGAGGGAGAACAGAAATTTCATTTTCCGAAAGTGAGAACTTTATACGCTGGAAAATATGACACGTTTTTCAGGAAACCTTTGTGAACACCCTAAATCCTGCAAAAATATTAAATGCACAGAATCCCCATGTCCATGGATTTCTATTGCCTCAGGCTATCGCTCTGACATGTCATTAAAAGGCAGAATCACAGCGTGCCTTGCACAGGAGCCTCAGTGTCTAGCAAATGAGCCCCTCGTAGCCTGTAAGATAAATGCCATTCACCCGGAGGCTCACTGCTAATTGAGAGACTGGAATTGCAAATGTAGTGCAGGTCAGTGGAAAGGGAGTTTGCTTGGAAGCCGACTTATCCAAAGTCTTCAGAGCTTTCCTGGAAAGCCAAGCAGAGAACCGCCTTTTCCTGGGACCACAGGTCTGTTTTCATCACCACACTGCAGATGGAAGCAGCTTGCCCATAGCCATGTGGAGGGTTTATTTTTATGAGGCTGCACGCTGTGAAGCATGGGGTGCTAACTGGGATGGGGTGATGTGTGAGAGGCATTACTCACTGTTTGTAGGGTATCTGTTACCTTGTCTTACGTCCATATGGATTAGCTATTTTTATTACACCAGCAGCAAGAAGACAAAGGCATGCAAAAGGCAAGGTCAAGATGCATCATGATATGGATTTCTCGATATACATCTCAGCCAAGAAGTGACTGGACAATGCTGTAGGAACATGTTTTAAGTGTGGCATCACCTGTATTCCCTGATACATATCTACAGGCCAGTTTGCCTACCTTGTTTCATTCACACCCCGAGCTTGTTCAGTTCAAACCATACACCCTGCTGCCTGAGGAGCTCAGTGGAGCCTTTACCTGAAGCAGAAGTGTTTGGCCATGGCTGTGGTGCAGAGGTCTGCCAGCATGTCCATCTGCCTTCATTTCACAGAGATATTGCAATCCCAGAGGTAATGACCAGCAAAGCTGTCCTGGGTCTTGCTGTGTTTACCAGGTGTGAACCACCACAACTGTCCAAACCTCTCCTGGGCTGGGCGTAGTTTAAGTCAGCAACTCCTAAGGATGAGTTTTCCAGTACTCAGCGACAGACACGTGCTGTCTCATACCAGGTAGGAGTGTTTAAATCTGTCCAGCTGTAACCCCTTGGAAATAAAAATCACAGTCGTGTTACTGTGAAGGAGTTAAGAGAGAATCTCATGGTGTTTACAGACAAAAGTAGGAGCACAAAATAATTATAGACTGCAGCCTGACTAAGGGCATTATATAATAAGGGGAAGACATTTATACAGAACATCTTATTACTAATCCAACAATAAGAAAAAGAGCATGATTGATGGAGAAAATTTAAAAGGCCAGAAAATGCTTTAGGAAGATGGAAAAAAACAAGTGGAAAATCAATACACTAAAATGTCCTCTGTTCCACTTCCTTTACGCTCTCAAAACAACACGAACAAGGTTCTCTTGCTTTGACATCTAGAGTGGAGATGACAGCAAACAAGGCAGAAGCTACAATACTCTTTGGGACCCACCTTGAATTACAGCATTAATAAAAAAATCATTTTTACTATCTCCCTAGCAACACGCTTGCCAATCGCATGGAGCCATTAACCGCATAATTGTTCAACCACCACAGCCTGTTTTACTGGCTTTGAGACTATCAAAGGAAGAATAAGAAACCCTGCTAACAGCATCACATAGTATCAGTTTAATTAAATGTAAGTGCAAGGAGAAAAACATAGCTGAAACCACATGGAGTAAGCTGTTGGGATGTGATACTTGTTGTGATTATTCCCATTCCCCTTTTAGTCATTGATGTGTCTGGATTAGTATTCCAGGTACATGTACCTGTCAGAGAAATTCCTGACCTTATCTAACAAAGTTTTAACCTCTTCCCTGATAACAGAGTCATTTTCTAGGGTCAGACAGTTTGTGAATAAAGAAGAAATGATCAATCAGCAATTAGGACAGGATTATACAATCTGGTACCTCTATAGAGTGGGTAATATAGCCTAGGGGAAAATGAGAAAACCCCAGCAAAATCTGTGGTACAAAGAAGATAATTAGATTATTATCCACTATATTAACATTTTTGCATCCCTTTAATACAATCAAATTAATTTAGCCAGGTTTGGAAGAGCTCTGCTGGCTGCAGGAAGAGATGGCTTTGTGATTAAACCAACAAACGTAGAAATTAGTTTGGACCTCAGCCTCATTAGAGGTTCACTTTGTGGCCCCAGACTGAACTCTGCAGGCTGGATTCCATCAGCAGGACCTGCCTCCCTGCTGCTGGCAGGAGAAGCAGAGGGAATCATCCCCAAGAGCCTTCTTGCCATCGCCCCCCAGGTTCCTGCTACAAAAAGCAGAAGACAGCAGAGGGTCTACAGCCAGGTGTTACTCTGCCATAAAGCCACCCAAATCCTGTGTCTGGATTTCTCTCTCTGCAAATGTTCTATTACTACTAGCTACTATTTACAAGGAAACTTGTTATTTTATCCTTGAGATCAAAAGTATCAAGGGTACAGGGACTCTGTAGCCCAGTCAGACTGAGACACAACTCATTGGGGGTGGATGTGACTTTGTCAATGTTCAAAAAAAGATCAGGAACAGTGACTGACCTGGTTTTACCACCCAGAGGTGAGTTTGCACTGATTGCTCCTCAGAAGGAAATGTGGGTGGAGTCCTAATTTATAATTATCTTTTGAGAGCAGCCAGCATGGTCATGAACACCTCGAATCTGTTTGAAAAACTGTGAGCTCCTGCACCTATTGGGGTTTCCCTACAGGATCTGGACTCCATTCTTGCTTCTGGTGCTCAGGGGGACACATAATTCCACCTATCTAACCTCAGCTTCTCTGTCCTCTTGGATATTTTGTCTTGCAGGGAGGTAATTTTTTCCAGGACAGGATTTATTTCCATCTTTGTTTGCATAGCACCTACTGCAATAATGCTTTGATTGCTGCCAGGCTCATTACAGTATCGCAGCACCACCATAGAAGTAGTAATAGCACCGTGAGTTAAAGGACCATCTGTCCAAGTGTAATTCATTCCCCTGCCCACTCGGTTCCACAGTCTGTCAAAACCATCCAGGTTGAAAAAGGAAACCAAAAATATCTACTATTAAAAGTGCTGAAATTAACTGGATCTTCTTGACAGAATTGGGTTGTGGAACGACTGCAGCTGCAGTGGGGAAGATCTGGAGGGGCAGAAACTTCTGCCAAAGTGGGCACATGGAAGGATGGGGAGAAAGGTCAGGCTCTTCACTGGTTAGGCTGGTGTTACAACACACAGTCTCAGTACTGAGGCTGGGGAGGCTCCCAGAACCTCTTTGGTTAAGATCTGAGGTGATGAAAATTCTCTTCTTTCACCAACTCCTCCACCTTTGTGTTGTTGCATAGCAGAGAAAACATGTTTGGTCTTCTGCAGCTCTAGCTTCCAAACCTTACAAGTTAAGACAACTCATTCTTCTTACTCTGAGGCTTCAATTTAACAATAAAAATAAATTAAAACATTTCTCCTCCTCCCTTCACCCCTTCTCCCCTATATTTAAAGGGATCATAAACATTAAAAGTAAAACAAAGCAACAGAAGAGATGAACTCATTGACAGGGGACCCAGATCAGGCAGGTCTTTGAGGTCACTGCCCAGGCAGTGGTGGGGTCACCATCTTGGAGGGATTCAAAAGCCATGTAGATGTCGTGCTGAGGGACATGGGTTAGTGGGGACTGGGCAGTGCTGGTTTGACAGTGGGACTTTATACTCCTAAAGGTCTAACCAAAATGATTCTATGATTCCACAGGGACAGAAGTCTGACCCTAAGAATCCTTGCACACCAGTGTGTTGAAACAGACAGAAACAAAACCCCATATTGTGTTTAAAAGACAGACTCCGTCTAAAGCCACCTGGATATTTGAGGAATTTTACTCTTTAAAATTATCTAAGCCCCCAAGCACAAAAGAATTATCCTTAATATCTGTGTCTTAACGACAGAGTTGAAGAAAGGTTTTGGATGGCATCTGGCAAGGCAATAGACAGCCACTGAAGGGAGAAGAACCTTTACATTTTCCCAGGCTGTAACATCAGATGTCTTGGCCCTTCCTCCTCCCCCCTGTTTGCTTGGTTCCTCATTCTCATCATAATGCAAGGGCTGTGCTGTAAATTGGATCAGCAAATGATGCGAGTTTAAAATATATAACCTGAAGGTTTGTTGGGCTTTGAGTTTCTTAATCCGGATAATTACATCTGTCCTGCTCCCAGCACAGCCCCCAGAACAAGTGTGGTCTGCACCACGGAGACTGAAAGCTGCAGCAGAAGGGTGGGCAGGGAAGAAGCCAACGGGAAAGGCTTAAAGCAGTTTTGCTAATGGAGAGAAGTGTTTGTGCAACTTCACTCAGGATTCTGAAGCTCTATTAAAGCCTTCTGATCAGTGCAATTGTTAATTATTTGCACTTCAGCGCATCATGCATATAACCTCATCAGCACTCGAGACACTTCTGTCATCTGCTCACTTGTAAATTGGAGATTTTTGAAACTGAAGTGGTCTCTCACCCTGAACCCAGTGACTCATTAACAAGGGGAACATTCAGTCTGCTCCTAAGGACAGCAGTTACTGCTGTCATCTTGAATGTTTCTGCAAGCTGGTTGCAAGCTACCTTGAAGTTGCTCAATCCATGTACCCTCTCCCCATGGGGAGCTTTTATTTATTAAAAATAAAACACAAAACATATGCATCAATAAAAAAATATTCCTTAGCAGTCCATGTTATTTCATCAGTAAAATCAGCTCCAGCTTAAGACTTCAGGAAAAAGCAAAAGACTGCCATGATCCTGCAGCTCAGTTTTCATCCATAAGTATGGACTTCAGCTGTCACACAGTACACACAGTACACTCTCCCCACAGACTACTACCCCACAATAACAATTTATTAAACTATTTCTTGTAGCCTGCTCTCCACCGTGGTATCTCAGGTTACAGATAGTCTTGCCCCTTTTCCACTTAAAATCAGCCCAAATTCAACCCCGAAATGAGCCTCCGCCACCTCCTGCAAAGTCCAACTGGGCATGGGGGAATGAAGCCTGCTGAGGAAACAGCTCCATCTCGCAGGGTGAAGGGAGGTTATGAACCACATGAAAGTGGGCTCTGTCTGGGTTTCTATTAATAGCACTGTCTGGAATCTTGCAAGACTTCTGCCTACGTCAGAATTTTTTTGAGCCTTTTTTGAATATTCATACTGAGGGGGGAGGTGAGCAAACCTCAGTTTAAATCTGGGATCATAAAGATCACTTTTTATCCCCATCCAGGCAATCACTGCCAAATAAAAGCTTTCCTATTAGCATACAGGAAGACGCCTGCTCAGGAAACATCACTCAAATATAGATAGGCAGAAAAGAAAGTTTATCTTAATGGTGATCTGCCAGTATTGATCTGTTATATGACACATGGGGTAGGTTTCACATGAGGACAATTATTTGCAATTACAAATAAAAAATTAAAAAAGGCAAGACCCAGCCTATGCTATGCTTGCCTCTCTCATTTAACTTGTAATTGCTTTTATTGACAATTTCTTCTTACTTCCCTGGAGTAGCGAGGTTATTAAGCAAATCTGTCTTTTTCATACAAAATGATAATTTAACTGATTAAACCAGTTTCATTGTCAATACACTTCCACATGAGGTTCTAATCCCACACACCACACTGGGACTTTTTTCTATCTGAAGAGATGTTAGACTGCACAATGACAAATAGGGCACTATCAGCTCTTTCTCCTTTCTCAGATTTCGGAGCCCTCTCTTTAGAAAGTTACAGCTGTTGCCATTAAAAATGCAATACATCTCCCTACAATAACTGCTGTCATAATATTCATTTTTCTAAGCAGGTATTATCAGTTTTACCATCTCACTTGCAGATTACACAAACACTTAGTGGCATATACAGATGGTTTAAACTCTACCTCGAGCCCTGTACTTATGGTTTCCCACCAGCTGCCTGGGAGCACTTCAAGGTACCTCTCCAGCAAGGCAACACTCCATGAAGCATCTTGAGCCCTAATGATGGGCATTTGGGATGAAAATATGGTTTATGTCACTCCCTTCACCTTTCCCTTCTTAATTTCAGCCTCCCGCAACAGCTGCCAACAACTTCTCACCCCACCAAATGAAGTAGTTCCCCAAGATTTGATGTGTCAGTCAGGGTTTGCAATGTTAATTTCCAGCCTGATTTAATAGGGCAACCTTAATTCCCAAAGCTGGAACGAGATGATCTTTCAAGTCCCTTTCAACCTAAACCATTCTGTGATTCTAGAAGCCTGTGTAGTCCCCAGCAGTAGGGTTTCTGCCTGCTTGGACCTTGGTCATGATGAAATCAGTACTCACAGCACCACGGTTGCATCACTGCTGAAGCTTCTACTTGACACTCCCAGCAAGCAACAATCCTGGCCCACCCAGTGCTGCCTGGTCTTTGATGAGCCACAGAAGTCAGAGCAGTACCAGGAGACCTTCACAAATCCCCCCAGAACAACCAACCAACCACATTAAGGCTTTTACCTGCGCATCACAGGTCACTATAGTGTTCTCCAGATGGAGACTGAGCTGTACCCTCTAGTCCTGTGAAGAGGTTTCACTAGTTTGACATTGCCTTTCCAAATGCTGAAGTGTCTTTCAGAAGTTTACATTTCATTACCTTAGAAATGGTTTCCCCCCTGAAGCTGCAGGGGACACAGCTGGGTGCTAGCTACTGCAGGCACAAAACTCACTTTCCTTCACATTTTCTGATTTACAGGAGACAGTAAGAGAGCATCAAGCCTCTGATGGTCTTTTTAACACAAACTGAAAGGAAGAGAAGGTTTTCAAGCAATGCTGTTGTCACTTTGCAATAGCAAGTCCTACATCCTCTGAAGATACCTAAAGAGAAGCTGCTTCACACACAATTTTAACCTGCAATTGCCTTTTCTCGTGTTGTGCTGCACTCACAACTAATGTTTAAGATTGAAAGAGCTTGAGATAAGTTTGTAAAACTCCCTCCCTGTACAACGATAACACCAGGCTCCTAGAGTGGCAGCCACCATAGAAACACCAGCACCACCCTACTCCAAAGCAGCCTTATTCTTCTTATAGCCCGTTACAGTTGACCATCAGCACCTGGAGCCCCACACAGACTCACCATAAATACCTGCTCAGAAACATCTCTTTTTTCTGTGAAGTGCTCCTCAGCTCTGCTGCCTTTTTTGCCCCAAATTTCTGTTTCTGTATTTCATAAAAACTAGCATGTTATTACTTAATTTTCATTTTTTCTCCTCTATTTATAATCTAGTAAAAAAAGGAATTATTCTTTGATTTTTTCATAAAGTATTTAATGAAGAGAGGGGGTGAGCTCCTGCTCGGTCACTCCAGGATTTCTAGCCGAGCTCTCCAGCAAGAGGAAGGCTGATTAGGTAAGCTAAATGAATTTTATTTCAAATTGAAAATATTTTATGTCTTCTTGTTTTAAACCAAGTCACTAGCTTACTATGAAGTACCTGAATCCAATTTAGCTACATTTTCCTGAGCTTCTGAAATGTTTTTAAATGCTCTTTCAAACTCCTTTTGCTTTATCTAAGTGTATCTTGTGTCCCATTTGCAATGGTCTTCTGTATTCATTAGATACTGGGAACAATCTGTTAAAAATTTGCCCAGAACAAATTCAGTTTGAGAAAGATAAGGAGGTATAACTGTGACTTTCTCTGAGCTAATAGCTAAAATTTTTGTGAAAGAGTTTGGATCAGACTCACTTGAGATTTTCACCTGATTTTGAGAAGACAGAGGCGTTGGTTAATTAAAATAATAAGAGATTTCTTTAGTCTCCAAAGAATATTTATAAATCACATATGAAATTGGAAGTAATTTATCACTGATGCTCTATGAAATTCAGCTGTATATCCATCTGGCCATGGTGCTTTAGTAGGTAATATTGCTTGCAGGGCACTTTTTATTGCTTATCTCTCATGGGGGTTATCTAAGTATTGCCTCGATAATGTTGGCAGCTCTATTTCATCCACAAAATAATAAATGGATCACCTCTGTTTCTGCCTGTATGTAATTCAGAATGGGAAAAAAAACCTTATTAATTTGTTTCCTTTAACTTTTTGCATATAACCTCTTGTAAGCAGAAATCCACTGATTTTGTTCTCCTTCAAGGGAGCACATGGCTGTGGAGGGATGCTGCTGAGAAGTCAGCTCTGGGACGTTCCTCTGTGCTTTGTGCAGAGTCAAAACCAAATAACAGCAGGGTTAGGGCTAACTTAAAAAAGGAGTCAGACAAATTTGTGGTCTAATACAACCTTGAGCTGGATTTCTGAGGCTCAGATTTGAAAGAAAGTATTGATTTTAGATATATTGATTTTAGCATGTTCAGATGCCTTCGAGAACAGAGGTTGTATTTAGTGTTGTTGATGAACACAAGTATATGACCCAGAAATATTTAGGCCTGTGTTTAACAATAAATAAATAAATATGTCTAACCAGGGAAGTTTGAAGTCCAATTAGGGGTTGTATAGAGGTGATAGTTTACATAAATACCAGTTTTCCTTTGCCTCCCATTCCACCCAGGATGTGTATATTAGAAAATGAGATAAAGGCAAAATTGCATAGTAATAGAGCATCTTGATAAGAGATATCAATAGAAAACCACTGTCAAGGTATGTGCTAGGATTGATTGAAGTGAACTATGTGTCACACTGCAGTAACTGACTCTCTCAGGTCTGTCCTTATGATACCATCCAGCCCCAGGTGCTGTATGGATCTGGGCTCAGTGGGTCACAGAGATGTGGTCATGGCACTCATCTGTACCTATCGGTTTCCATAGAAAACTTGCTCTGAAAAGTAGCTCAGGTAAAGATTTTTCCCCTGTCTGCTGTTCGTGGGAAGCAATTGTTCCCAGAGGTCCTCAATGCTGTTTACTGTTTTTCCTGCTCTTCGATTAAATATATATGACAGCTTCAGTTGCTGGGGTTTTATCCCAGTATGGGCCAGATACTATGGTTATTCACTGGGGGTATAAAACACATTTTCCAGAACCAGCCCACATTTTCCAGTAAACCACAGGAAAAATTCCAGTCCTCAATTTCAAGGGAAGTTATTTGATTTTTAATTTCTAGAAACTTTCAAATATTGCTATAATAATCACTCACTTGCCTCCCTACCACCCCTCAAAAGAGGAAAACAAATCCCAGCCAAATCTGTTTTTTCAGGTACAAATGCAGTGTAACTCTATCGAAGTCCCAAAACAATCATAGGAGAAAACAGCAGCAGAGCTGAGGTCAGATTTGCTCCTTCCCAGGCTACTCACTTCCAGCTCAGTGCTGTAGTATCAGATAAAAATAGATGTGCAATTTCTGTGTTCAACTTAAAATAAATACAGGGGTATGATGGAATCTTGAAATGTAGTGGCCAGATGCAGTGACACTGATTTACACCAGGGTAGCAGAGGACTGGAGAGCTCAGGAATGAGCTTGCTGGTGAGTGGGGAAGCAGTGGGATTGGTGGTGGGAGTTGTTCTGCTCACACTGGCATGTTGCTTGCTGATAAAGTGGCATTACTTTAGCAAAACTCACAGAGCAGTAAATCAGAGAATTAGAGGTATTCACTCAGGACTCAGGCTTTCCTCTGGGTGCACATGAGCACACATATGCAGTAACTAATTTTACAAAGGATGTTGCACATTGAAGAAGCCTCGAAGAGTTTCTTGATGTGGCTCTCGGATTACTTCAGACAAATCCTGAATATGTTCCTTTGAATTCCAGAGACCAATTTGGGTTTGACTATATTCAAGTCCTTTAAGCATTCAATATTCATAAACATTTCTGTGAATATTTTTTTCTACATCTTTGGTGTGTGGATGTTCTTCCTTCATGTGTTTCTATTTCCATGTAAGCAAGTGTATTTCCTACTGTTTAGTTATTTTTCTATAGTGTCTGTCATAGGACAACAAGCCATATAACTCAGGAGACCAGTTCCACACTGAAAATAGTGAATATTCAGTAATAGAAGTGAATGGGCTGCAAAGAGCCACATGCAGAGGGAGGTCTAGCCCCAGCTCCTCAATGAAGGGCTGTTATCTGCAGCAATCCTGATCAGATCACAGCAATTCATGAGCAGAAAAAGAGCTCAGTTACCCGAATATTTTATTTCCAAAGGTTCAGACCCTGAGTTCTAATCACAAGTGTTTAGCATTTAAATAAGAGAAGAAAAGAACAGATCCTGCAAGTGGGTTCAAGTACCTTTTATCCAAAGATTTCCATGGATCTAAAACCAGTATCTGCTACTGCAATGTTACCATAGCTTTAGTGATTTGCAGTGATTTCTTCCTTTAAAGATTGAACTACTGATTCGTCATCTAAGTCTCAGTTTTGGATTAAAAAAAAAAAGCTCTTTTCCTATCCCCCATACATAGAAAAGAAAAACTGCAACATAAAGCAGGAGAAATCTAATCTAGAAACCCCGAAAGCAAATCAAAGGAATCAAGAATGTATTATTTTTTTAAAATGAGATTTATTAGTCAATCTGAAGATGTTGTTATTCTGGATGGAGAGAAGCAGGATTATGTTTTGCAGTACTGTACAGGAAAGCTTGAAATCTACAGCTGTGCAGAAATGGAAGAGCACATGGAGGAATAGCCACTTGAAATAATTCAGTGAAATGGGAAGGAACTTGATGGCACAGGAGTTTCATGTTATCAGCAGTTCTGGGAACGGATTGGTTTTCCTGCAGAATACAAAGACAACCAGGGAAAGGCTTGAATTGTATGTTCGCTTTCAGTTCATTACGATTTATGGATGTCCCTCCATGTCTCATGTGCACTGTGGTTTGCTGGGTGAGAGTGAAAGCAGGCGCCAAGGTGTCCGTTGATTCCCAGGTCAGATGACAGACAGGGACTGTGTTCCTCGGGCAGCACGTGGGACTGGTGGAAGTAAATCTGCTCCAACAGATCATGTAACAGGAGTGTCAGCTAACAAGGCTGTGAAGAAATCCTTCAACAAAAATACTTGGGGGGAATAGGTTCTTCAAGAACGGGCAGGTAGGAAGATGTGGTGACAGAAGTTATCTGGGTTCCTGGCAATCCCATTAAATTTATTAATGCAGTCTTGGTATGATGGAACCCCAAAACACACGCACTGCTATAAACACAAGTTTGTGTTCAATTCTGCTCTAGCTGCAGGTTCTAAAAAGAAAAACATCCAGCCAGCTGCATTTTTCATTGTGTAGTTTCTCTGGGCTTTAGGAAATCTGAAACAATCCTGAGCACTGCCTTTTCAGACAATGCTGTGTTAACTCAGGAGTATGACTAATGTCAATACTAATGACCCTCTTGATCACTTAATGTGCTCCTTGGGCTGTTTTACTACTTTTCAATACAATTTCAGTGTCCTAAATGATTGCTTTTGCATGTGACAGATTCATCTGCTGTAAGCAGATTTACTTGCCTACAATGTTGATGAAGATAAAATTGTCTACTTCAGATAGACATTGCCAGAGCCCTGTTCTCCAAGAAATGCATCAGATCAATGCTATATAAATGGGTTTGGTTTCCTACAGGTGAGAGTTTGGGCAATTGGAAAGTATGGTCCATCAAATGAAACTGCACTGCAAGGGACCCTCAGGTCAAGGAGTAGCCAAAAAGCCACTGAACTGATTTATAGGAGAAGCACACAATGCTGTGTATGACTCAAAGATTTCTGCCTGAACCAAACATAGAAATGTGAGATTGCTACAACGCAGCTTCTGCAGAGATCAGAGATATCAGCAAGGCTTTGGGCAGAGTCACAGATGGATTAAAACTGGAATATTCCTCTAGATTAAAAATTTTAAAAAGGCAGCCTGGAGAGCAGCACTGCCCAGCCCAGCAAGCCATCAGCAAGCCCCAAGGTGCTGTGAAAGCTGTCAATGTGAGTGTGGAGGTGTCTGCCAGAGAAGCAGAGCTGTTGGAGCACGAACTCGTGCTGAAGCCAAAGCCAAAGGTGGATGTCTGGGTCCAGCAGGTGCTGCCAGAAGGGATGAGTGGGGTTTGATGAGCAAAATTGCACCATGGGAAGGGACTGTATGAAGGTTTTTCAATCTCCAGTGGCTACAAAGACTATTAGTACCATTACCAAAACCAGGTCTCAAGTTATCTTCTGACTGTGTTATGGTTTTGGCATCAAGTTTCCACTTCAGACTCAGAAAACCCTGACCACCACAGTTAGGTTTCCTTCCCATTGCTCAGTCCAGGAGACCTGTTCTCCTCAGGGTAGATCAGAACATACGTCCTGGGGCTGTCAAGAAACCCTTTCAGAATTACCAGCTATTGCAACCTGGAGTAAGAGAGGAAAATAATTGTGCTTTGAGCTCCTTGCCAGGGCAGAGGCATTGGTGAGGATGTCCTTGCTGTCTTGGAGAAGGATGATAACAGGTAGAAAGAGTCTACCTGTAATTCCAGTTTTTTCAGTGGACCGAATCATTCGGCCCTTGAAGTAAAGCAGAAAATCCCAGTGAAACTCCAAGCAGGCATTAGGGAACCAGTTTCTTCTACCCCTTGCCACAAGTGGCCCTTTTCTTCATTAACTGTGAACAAGGCAAATGTGTGCACCACACTTGCAAGCAGGGTGATTTGCATGCCTCTTGTGGGCATATTTCATTTCATACCAATAATTGTTCATGCAAAATTGCAGCATTAAATTGCAAATGGGAGATTTAATTAAAATGTTCCTTTTCCTAAGATCAATAATCTTGGCAAAACAGTTTTACTTCCCATTGATATATCTGTTTTTTCCCTCATTTAAAGCAAACCATGAATTACACTTTCTAACATATTGCTTCCAAACATGCCCCAAAAGCAAATTGCACCTTTTGGCAGCCTTTGATTCATCTTACATATTACGTAGAATAACTTAACAGACATATTAAAATACAGCACAAAATAGCATAATTAGGCATAGTTTTGTGTCTTAAGTTTTGAAAGGGTAGAAGAAACTTTTTTAAGTGTTTAATTCTTTTAGTAAAACTCAAGTGCTACAGAGCAAATTGTATTTTGATCTATGTAGAGTTGGGTTCCAAACTCAAATCTCAGTAGAGCTTACTTTGTAGAGTGACTTCTAATTTATATTCTGTGTTAATGTCAAGAAAGTAAACCATAAATCTGGAAGCAATTCTATGTGATAAGGTGGAAAGAGTGGAATAAAAGCTGTCAAATCATTTTAATCAAAATCCATGAGAGTTGTGCTACCTGGGTACAATTCTCTTGGCACAGAAAACTTTACAGCATTCTAGCATTTTAATTTTTTAGAATTTTAATAATTCTGTATCACATCAGAGATTTTTTTTTTAAATTCCAGAATTAGTACAAAGTCCTCAAATTCATTTTGTAGTGGTTATAAATCTTAACTAGGAATGTTTCAATTTCTGTGGGATTGTGCAAGTCCAGAGCTAGACTAGGACCACTCTGGCACTTCATTCCCATGAATAAGATCCTAACTTTATGAAAGTTCATAACAAAACTCTGTCAATTTACAGATACAAAGATTCCATCTACAAATTCTGCCAAGATACTTATTACATTTTTCAATATTTGGGATATCTCATTATGAAAAATAAAGATTACATACTTAATGCATGAGAGTATTTCTCATTCTGAGAGTAAAGAAAAGAGCTAGAAATAATGTTTATGATATGTAACTGTTTCAGTCAGTGCTCCTGCAGTGATTGCTCTTGGTATTTGCCTTTGAGAAGTGTGGAGGTAAGGCCTGGGTATCTGTTCAAGACAGGAGAAAGTGTTATTATTCTCCTTGAAATTGTGAATACATGAAACATGAGGAGGATTTGGGCTTCACTGCGTTTGATTTGGGCTCCGTTCACATGAAACTTGCAGCTCAGTTTTACCCTGTGCCACACTATGTGAGTTTACTCTTCAGGTTAAGACTCAGGGCCAGTGATTCTTCATGAGTTTTGCAAATCTGTGCTCTTTGTCTGATTTATGCACATAACAAATCATAATTTTCCAAAGGTAGGAGGCCTTCTGAGATGCTGAAATTATTCAAAAGACATTACAAAGATCCACAATTGAAATATTTCCATTAACTATAAGGCTGACACACTTTTCTTCATTCTCTTCTTTAAAACTCTGATGCATAAAAAAAGAAAATAAAGGTGAACAGCACAACAATCTACCATTGCAAGTCTCCACATTGTTACTTTAATGATGCACAATCTGTTAGCTATCTGAAGACTGTAAACAGACTAATATTTTGAGAAGTATGGGATAAATCACCCATTTAGAAGCAGTGAAGAGAAAATGATGAAGCTCCAATTGAGTTGTGGAGCAGTGAATAAGGATGTATTACACCACAGGAAACCATCAATATTTGTTTATGATGTCAGTGTGGGAAATAAATCTGTGAGCTAATTTGTATTCTCTTCAGTTAATTCCACTGTTTCAGCCCGAGTTTTTGTGTTTTGGTTTGTGTGTTTCACAGCTGCTTAATGGTCCTATCAAGTATTTGGAAGTCATGTTCTCCTGCAGATAGGGAGACACTGCAATGCATCACCTCAATCCAGAGATTAGGAAATAGCATGTCTTTAGGTGTCACTCCAACATTTAGTACCTCTTTGTTTTCCTACAGATTGTATTTATCTGATGCAACTGAGGTTCTCAGCTCAACCTCTCCACAAACCAATCCCCAAATTTAGTTATGCTGCCATTAACAAAATGGCTTAATACACATCCAACTGCCCTTGTTTGGACTGCCTGCTTTCACCGAGCTGTTGCTTTGATCATGATGGCTAAGATTTTCAGAATTGGGCACTAATTAAAGCCCAATAAACTTGATGGACAGACATAAATTCCCACAAACCTTTGGTCTGGTGGAGATGCACCTACCCAGCACCAGCAAAACTGAACTTTGCAGTATGAGCACCCTGACATTGAGATGATGGTTTGTTGTTCCTCTTTGGTCCTTTCATTTTTTCTTCTGTATCAATTTTTTTCCCCTTGGTGAAAATTCCATTTCCATTTCTGAGCTGATCTGCATAAAAGCTTTTGGCTTGCATTCTGTTGGCTGCTAGAAGTCAAAACCTGGGTGGCTGTGTGCTTGTAATAGAAGAAGGGAAAGAGAAAAGGTAGCATTTTGTTCTTTAGAAGATACATAGCTCTTGATGAATGAGGTGAAAAGGAAAGGTTGCTATAAGTTTTCATGGACCCAACATGAAATCAGTTTGATTTTCTCTCTGTAAGTTGTCTTGAAGAACAAAGTTAATTTTTCTGCTGGTTGTTTAGGCCAGCTGACCATTTTATGAAAACTGGATCAGGAATCAGAGAGCTTATTTAGTTTTCTGCTTCTCTCAAATTCTTCTGCCAACAAATATTATCTGAATTGTTTGTTCATGAAAGATTTTATAAAGGTCTTTTTAAAAAACTCATTTCAAAATCCTGCTGCAAAGGTTATGAGGGTTTGCTTTGACTCCCACTCCCACTTATTCATTGACCATCTAATTTTTGCCATTTAATAAATGTCTGTATAACTACAAGACAAAAGTTGGATTGATTCTAATCAACTTGGACTGAAGGTATTTCAGCAAAGCAAAGAAAACATTGATGTGACACGAAATAAGCATTTAAAGAATATTAATCTACACAAAAATATATTCTAGGAGTCCATGGAATAAATGGGAAAAAAGGAAAATATTTTCCTGGGAAATACAGGGGTTTTGTTGTGTTCAGCATTTATTAAATGGTAAATTTCTTGGTTAATGACATTCAGCTGTGGCTAAAGGCTTCCAAATTCATATCTAAAATCCTTTCAGCTCCAAGCTGCAAAAGACTCCTCTGAGTCCACATGCAGATAATTAAGTAGGGTGAGGAGAAGTGAAGAATTATACCCAAATTTAATTAATTAGTGGATAGATATTTTTACACTCCAGTCAAAAATATAATGAAGCATGAAGTTACTCCCTTCAAGTGGAGCATTGATGGACACTGAGCTTTGGTTTAAACTACAAATTATCCCTGTTTCAGAGTAGGTAGCAAACAAGAAATGCTTAAAGATGGAGCTGGCTTCTAGGAGGCCATCAAGTATAAAAAGCTAACCCAAATTAACAACTTGCAATGAATAATGTGCTATTTAGTACTTTTTTTATTTGCAACCTGTACATTAAAGAAGTGTGGTTTTTAATCCTTTTATTAATTATAATTGTTTCACTAATAAGTCTTACAAGAAAACAACACTTATATAGTCTGTGCACTGCAGACAATTCGCTGCAAATACTTCTTTGAACTTACTGATTATATTGTCTCAATTTCACAAATTGTTCTGACTCCCTCGAAGAAGAATGTTTTAACATGATGAAATGTTGTTTATTAATTAAAAGGGCCATGGCATTTATGTTTCATGAACGTTTGCACGATTGTGAAATCAAACCCATTAGAAGACAAACACTTTCAAATCTAAGTTCATCTCTTAAAGAACAACAAAGCTCCTTGAAAACGTTTCCCACCAAGGGAGAATTTTGTTTTGATGGAGAATGCCCAATGTAGCTCTTCACACACAGCAAACCTCTCCTGTAGAGGACAGACCACTACACATAGTTTTGTTCCAAAGCCTCTGCTTCCTGGTGACCTACAGCACAAACACAGTGGCTTGTTCCTGCAGTCCCATGTAGTCCATCATCAATAGCTCCCACTAAGATCAAGATTGACTGTGGTTAGAAGAGGTTTCTTCCAGTTCTACTCCCTGATTATCACATAGACCCCAACTGTAGGATCTAAAGTCATATTTCAGTCTGGTTTAAGTGCTTCCCATAACCACAAACATTGCTTCCAGCTTCTGGTACTTTGTTGCTCTTGCATAGAGTAACACAGATTTAAAACAACCCATATAATGTTTTCCAAAACATTTGTTAAATAGAATCATAGAATTGTTTTGATTGGAGAAGACCTTTAAGGTCAATCCTTCATTTTAGAAAATTTGAGTAAAGTACTGAGTAAAATGCAGTACCTAAAGATGTCCATCTTCTCCACGGCATTCGGTAGAGCTGAAGAGAGGACACTAGTGACCTCCTTACCAGGCAGTGCAGCCCATGCAGCCTGGCACAGTCTGCATCACACACATTTTGCTCAGAAAACTGACAACAGCTCCTCTCATCCTCTGGCCTTCTGCACTCCAAACAAAGACATGCCAAGGATGCTTCATCCACACTATTGCCTTGGGACCTTAAGGAACAGCATAAGAACCACTCCCCAGGTTTCTTGGCCACCAGCTTTTGATTTCCACCTCAGCAGGGAGGAGCAGTGCTGTCACAAGGATTGCACACCCTTCACAGAGATTTGTGATGTGCTGAACCTTGTTTGTTCATACCACTGGGGCTATAAAAAGTAACATGACTGGGCATCTCTGCTCCTCTCATTTCCACATTACACTAAGAGTTCATGCATTGAATCTTAACAGTTAAAATAACAAAGACCTCTCTTTTTTTTTAGTTGCATTTCACCATGAAAGAAAACAAAAATGGACAACCAAAACCCCCAGTCAGCCCTTCAGAACTCAGAATATTTTTGACCCCTAGATGTCTTTATTTATAAAATAATTTCCAATGTCATCACTTGTTTTCAGATTATCAGGTGCATTATGCCTTCGTTGGGTCACCTAAACCTCTGCACATTCCACGGAGTTATTTTAATGTCAGTTGATTTACTGGCTGTTAAATCTCAAATAAAGAGAGGAAGACAAGGACATCTATGTTTGCTTTACCTGCAATACAAAAGTATAGAAGCTATAGAGAAGTTAACAATAATTCACAACTATGTCTAAACAGATAAAAGCAAAATCTCTAGGTTTTATCCTCCACTCATGGAAATCTCTGAAGTGCTTAGTAAGAAATATGAAGCAGAAGTAAACAAAAAGGGAACAATGAAACACAAGGCAAACAACAAGGGGGTAAGGAGGAAACTGTCATCATAGCATAGCCTGCAAACAAAGGGATTGGAACATTGATGAGACAATAGGTGGTTTTTATCTAATATCCTTCAGTGGCATGCCTGTTGGGAAGAAAACCTTGTATATAGTAAAAGCAAATAAATAAATTCCAAATTCAACTGGTTTGAATGAAAATACTCAAATGACACTGTTTTGTAATCTATTAATCGTGTTCCACAGTTAACAAATGGTGAGGAAGGATGGATACACACAATCTTTATCCCCTATTTCCCTTGGGACATATTAGTGTAATCCTTTTTGGATGGGTAGGATACAAGGAAATAAATCCTGCTCCCTCTTCCACGGGTGCAGGAAAGGCCATGGTAACAGAGCAGGCAGTTCTTCACTATTGCTGCTACATGGACCGGGGTATTCCCAAGTGAAAATGAAATAGATCTCGCTAGATATCTGTAGACCTGGTGTGCCCATGAGAGAAGCACTCAGTACTAGAGGCATTGATTGGAAGCCTGTCTGTAAACTTAGACTTTGGAAATTAAAAAGTCAGTTAAGAGTAATCGGTTATCTTGATTCTTTCTCAATACACATCATCAGGAAAACATCACCAGCACGGCCCTTAAGGAATACTAACCTTGTTCTCTAAAGAAACTAGTTTGAAACTCTATGGCTACACTTCTGTAATATGGTATTTCCTCTTTATCTGATTCAATTAATGTAATCAAGACATTAACTCCATATTTGATGCTTTATGGGAACTATCAATTTGATTTGGCACCCACTGAAATCTAACGACTTTAGTATTTGTGATGCAGGAACAGTCCCAGAGAGTCCAAGCCAGGCATTTGTTTGTGGAAGTAAAGGTCTGGGTTTAGAACTATAGACATCCAAGCTAGAAAGCGAGGTTGTTATGTTTTTAGCCTCTGCATCAGAGAACCAATACAGAATCCTGCCGAGACAAATATATTATGGATCTGAGGAGCTGCTCTGTGGGCTCACTCGCTGAGGCTAATCTGACTCCTGGCTGAAAGAAAACCTCGAGTAAAGAAAGATTTGGAAGGAAGGTGAGCAAATATCAAAGAACTATGTGCAGCAGTTCCATAGTCTTTTAGCATTGATCTTTGAGGTATACATGATACAAAGAGGAAGCCTTCAAGATAAAATTCAGTTTAAAAGGTCATTTTAAAAGAATCTACTGATGAGTTACTTAGGGTATTCTCTTCAAATTGGTAGAAAAAAAGTATGCCTGGAGTTTACCCCACTAGGCAGTGTGACAAGCAAAGTGGATGGTTTTTCTACCCTCGGCCATCTTTAGTTAATATTAGCAAATTATCCATTCCTCTGCTGAGTGTGCATTGAAACAATTCCCGAAGGTGATAATCATGACACATAATCCTGTGAGCAAAGCACCGCACTGGAGTTTGATGGGCAGTTAGGGGAGAGTTTAGAAAAGTTAACAGTAGTACATCTTTAAGTGAATCATCACCAAGATAAGTGGTTTTGTGATTTCTCCTTATGTGGGGACAATATTTTTTTAAAGATTGGAAACCCAAGCATTATCTCTACATGCTTCAACGTTATGCGTATCAAAAGCTTTGTTTGTAGAGAAGAGTTTTTATCTGATGTCATATAAAAATCACCCTTGAAGAGCATTCAGCCACAATATTTCAACCAGAATCTTTGGACCTAAATCTACAAAGCTGTTTGGTGCTCCCATCTATTTTTATGTATTGTATTAAATATGTTTTGAAGTGCTGTTCAGTAACAATTGGGTTCTCACACCATCTCACTGAGATGCCTTTTCAGAATCAACAGTAGAGGAAAAGTAACATGAACACAAGATATTTGCCTGAGTATATATAATTAGGTTTCCTTGTAGTTGCTTGATGTGGTGACTATTCCAATTTACCACTTAGCTAGAGAGTTTTCTTTAAGACTAAAATATAAAGGCTTGTCTGCTTGTAACTGATGTTCAGTTCTGTTTGACTGCAATGAAATATTTCTTACATGTGCACAGTGAAGCATTTTTCTAAAAATATTGACCATATCTCCAAGCTCACTGACGGTCAAATTTTGCTGCCATTGAGTTTTGAGGAGTGGGGTTTTGCTTTTTACAAGTCAGCAGAACAAGAAGATAAGAAAGTGGACAGAATAATCTCTGTGGGCCCAATTGCAAACTCTTCTTCATTGGTATGAATGGAGAGCTATTACAAAAGACATTTTCATTTTAATGGGTTTTCATCCATCTTATTTCAATCATTCCAAATCCTGAACCTGTCTTGCTTTCTTTTACTTTCTGTGTCTTGTTCAGGGCAGAAACATTGCTAAGTCTCACTCTGGGTAGGTCATGTTGCACTGAGACAAATATCTTGTCTTCCCTGTAGTGAAGCTGAGAATACCTTAAGCTTCTTTATATTTTATGAAACAGAAGTTCAAAAGTTCATCTTACATAGACTTCAGCTGTGGTGAGGAAGAAAGGGGAAAGTCCTCAAGAGATAAATAGTGTAACAATGAGAAACTCAAAGACAACCTTGTCTAAAGGATGACTTCTTTTAATTAGGCCAAGATTAAAGCTTTTCTTCTCTGTCCTTGGAGGTGTGGATATGTGAGCTTTTTGACTAATCTTCTTAAAAAACTGATAATGGAGGAGACAGACCTGAAGCCTCTACATTTTGTTAGGAAGATAATTTGGGAAGTTTATTTTAGCCCAAATAGTCACACAATTTGTGGTATAAAAATGCATTCTGCATTGCTGATAGAGAGTTCAAATAATTTCTAAGGAAATATTATTTGGAATGGATATAGGAGTAAAATTTTGCATTCAGTTCACTTACACTTCAAAACTTCATTTTTGCATACTAAATGACTTTCTTTGAATCTGGGCATTTTTTATGAGGGGCAACACTTGGTCTTTTCCAAATAACTTAGAGATCTAATTATAAGAAAAGGTCTAGGGCTCCTATTGATTATCTCCACAAGTTTGTATAGGTAAGGAAAAAGTAGGCTCCATCAAGATTTGACCTCCCCTGTATCCCGTATTCTATTATCCCTCATTCTAAGTGTTCCCCCTGGTGATACAAACCTTATTGGCCCCTCTTCATTACCTTCTAACTTCCGTTCTTTGAACACTTTTCCTAACACAAACACTGACCACTTAAAACCGGAATGAAACACAATTAGGATGATCTAAACCAGCAAAAAAAGGTGTTATTTTTTTCAGGAGGAAGTGTTTGCCCTTGTTCAATGAAAGGTCAGATTAGATGATGATAATAAGCTCTTCTGTTCCAAAAATCTCTAAATTAACCATGTACTTAGTGTTGGAACAGCATGCTGTGCTGCAAGACCTTGTAGTTGAGAGCTCTTCCTTAAATAACAGATGAAATAAATTGCTATGGAGAACCAGAAGTCACTCATTTAGGCAGCCGATGGGAACCCTCACTTATTTTGTATGTCATTTATAGTCCTCTTTTGGGTTGTTGTGCTTAAGAAGAGCACAATATATGAGCAGATGATTATACATAATTGAACCATTTCCTGTGTTGACCTGGTATTGTTGACAAATCCTGACACTGGCACAGCAGATATTTCCGCTTGCCCATACATGATTAATACAGCTATTTCTGGTTTAATTTTAATCCTGTCTGCACAGTAGAACTGTGTGTTCTGTCTCATTTACCCGGGCATTTTCACCTAGATTCACCAAACTATCTTGCCCCATAAACTTGTGCCCATAGCTAACAACTCCACACTTGTAGTTAACAGGCTTTGTGCACATATCAACCTTGGTTTTGTTGACAAGTACACAGCCAGAAAGACTGTATTTCTTCCATAAATGCCCCATTAAGTTGCTGAACTTTAAAAGAATATTTCACAAAGCATCTTGTTTGGGGTTTTTTTGGGTTTTGGGGTTTTTTTTGCATATACTGGTTTTGTTATCTCAATCATCTCACATTCTATAGCACATAAAAATCTAATGATAACACATTAATGTTCCCTGGTTAGGGTGCAGAAATACAGTCTGAACCATGTTCTGATCCCACAGACACAGCACACATGAATCCTCATGCTAAGCAGTGAATTAAGTTGTAAACAGTCCAAAGTTTATTGATGAAAATACCCTGGCAATTGTACATTACAGAAAGGAGGAGACAGTGAGAATAAAGTTCATTAGAAAGGATGGTTCTGTATTAAGAAAACACTACAAGTGAAGCTTTTATTTACGTTTTACTTCATTTTAGAACAGAGGTGCAATCTACTCATCATTACCTACTTGGTTATTTATTGTGTAATTCACATCAGCCCATGTCTAATTCTTTTTTTTTGCTTGAGAATGTCAGATTTCCCTTTTTCCCCTGAAAACCCACAAATAGATCAGTGATTAGAAGGGACTGGTGCATCCAGTCTCAGTGATGGGCCATGTAATTCCAGTACATTGCTTCGGAGTCTTCTGTAATTATAGTAATTAGCTTCTCTCTTTTTCCTCTCAGAAGATATAATTATTTGGCATTTCTTCTTCTTCGTGTATCTTCTATTGTTTATTACTTCTGTTGAAAGTGAATTGTGCCAAATTTCATCCTTGGCCACATCCACGTGGTTTTGTTCCGTAAGGATTTTAACAGAGTGATGTTATTATAGAGGGGAAAGGATCTAGTCCCAAACTATTGGTCTTTTCCAAGCCAAATATGACAATATGTAAATATCTGAGGGCAATGGAGCAAGTGAGAAAGAAAATTATAAAAAATAGCAGATTTAGGAGCAAAGTGGAAATCTCCCCAGAAAATAGGAGGGAAAGAAAAGAAAGTTCTGTTAGTAGGGAGAAAAGACTAGTTGTTCTTTTCTTTACCCAATTTAAAGGAACCTTTTGTAGGCATTGTTTGTGCTGTATATCTCTCTTATCTCACTATATTCAGCTTTGTTTGTCTAATATCTGCTCAGCAACTGACTGACTTTATTTATCTTCATTCCCCTATATAGTCTCTGTAATAATCCTTTGATATTTGTCTTTGTTTGACTTACATTTCCTTAGCAGTTTTCCTCTGACGTTGTTCGTCTTCATTCCCCAAATACCCACTAAGCAGCAGTTGTCTGACATTGCTCAGCCTGGATCTCCTCACTTCCACTCAGCAGTAGTTGCCTGAAGCCATTCTTCTTCATTTGCCTACCACCCAACCAGCCGTCTCGTAGCATCGCTTATGTACATAAGAAACCACCATCTGATGGAGTTCAATTTCTTTTCACTTCCCAGCACATCTAGCAGTCATCATCTGGCACCCTTTGCTTCAGTCTTCAGGATTACTCCAGGATTATTTGTCTTTATCCCAGATCCTTCAGTAGGCAATCACATACAGGCTGCCCTGAGACATTCCTGCTCTGGATGTGCCATCCTGGGTTCCCACCTCTTCTGAATTCTCTGCTGCGAAGCCTGCAGGACTGATTCTGTCAGATGGGCTCTTTGAAATATGGATTATCCTTGTAAAAAAATGAGATGATACCAGGCTGAAACGATTTTGCTATTTCGAGATAGAAATATCACAAGTAAATTAATAAAAAATAATAACAACTCCACCTGAAATCAGGTCCTGAGCCCGAATTTCATGAGAAAGGTTGCTTAAATTAAAATCAAACTTTGGATCCAGGCTTTGTAAATGTTCTGCTTTTTACGTGGCACAAAGGGTATTGTCTATGCTTGGGAAAAGACACAAAGTAGTGTGTGATCTTCTCTACTCTCACGCAAGCAGAATAAGGTTTCAGTCTTGTTCATACCTTTCTTTGAAGAATTGTGACTGTAAATTAGTTACATAGAAACACTGTGCAAGTGCCATGTGTCAAACACCATGTTAATCACCATTTAAAAGGTGGGATTTTAAACCTGTTACTAGCCACAGATAATCAATGAAGATAATAACACAGGTCACGAGACTGGGGAGCCCTTTGCAGGACTGTGCCTGCCAGCACAGTCAATTATATCATCCAGGCCTGTGCATAAACATCTCAACATTTACAAACAGGGCTTTTTGTTGTTACTGAGGTCATTTCAAAAGGTCTTTACATATTTAATGGCTACCAGACTGCTTTTTCCCCTACTTCCGAGGTCGTGAATAGTAAATGACTTTATAATTAAGTATCACTGGGATTGCTCCTGAAGGACCACTACTTTCACAGATGTGTTTCTGTTATGTCCTTTATTCTCATGGTCTATATTTCCATTGGACCATGAAAAAACACATAAACTTGTACGTGGTTATCACTATTTGCCCTTAATAGGGGTGAGTCCTCAGCTAGCACAAACCAGTAGAAATGCATTAAAGTTTTTTCCAAATAAGTTTATAAACAGGTAAGCTATAAAGGAGTAAATAAACAATGAGTTTGCATCTGTAGTCATTGAGAGTCTACTTAAATGAATGCACTCCAACTGGCATAAATAAAAGTATTACTGAGTTACAGTAGTAAAATCAAACCAGGCATTTCAAGACCACTGTAGTTTACCAAGTGCTGGCTGTACATCCTACTCTCTTATTATGAATTTTTTACTTGGTGGGAATATTTGTAATATTTAACCAGAAATCTATATGTCTAAATTGGCTGAGCTCTTTGTTTATGGGATGCCCAAAAAGTGATTTTTTTTTACAAGAATCTCCCTGTGAGAGCATTTTGGGTTTTATTGTCTTATATTGCACCACCGTCACATGTATTCAAATATTTTTTATTATAGCTACCAAGAATTCCTATAACTTTTTATATGCTGCATAAATACAGTATGCATGACGGTCTTCAATACATCATCTGCTTTTATTTTGACATAAAAATATCCGTGGAAGGTCTGGAAAGTTTGCAGAGTTGTGCAGTGTGCTGTACATGATGCGCTGCAGCATCGGGGACGGCGTCTGGGGGTACAGCTCTGCCAGAGCAGACGCTGAGACTTAAAACCCTCCTAAGGAGTGGTGGAGCTAAAAGCAGCCAGTGCCAGATTGGAAATGAGGGCGACTCCATGCCCCCCTCCATCTGCTTCTAGTCATCTCTAGGACAACACGGCAAAAACTGCCTGCTGCTGGCTGGATCTAAGAGGCAGATACGGTAAAATGTCTGTGCTTCTTCTGTAGAGAACAAAACTCTGTGCCTGCAGGAAGTTTTGAAGGTAAATATGGATTATCACTGTCTCTGGTTAATGCCAGGTATGGAGCACCAGGAGAATGTAGCCCTGGTGATGGTCCCACACAGCCCGTGCATCTTGGCAAGGGTGGCTGCCCCGCTGCTAGCTCATCCCCTAGAAGTGTGTGTGTTGTCAAGAGAAAGCTGACAGCTGCTTGTCCATACAGCACAATGAAGGGCTTGAATACGAGTTCCCAAAATAAATTCTCCTTTACTTGCTCACACTTGTGTACCCATCAAAGAGGCAAAGGCACAGAGCCTGCGCTGGCCAGAGCAGGCACAAAGGAGCTCAGGTCAGTAATGTTCTTGAACCACTCATTTGCATTTATCCACCTGCATTTCTCACCGGTTCCTGCTACTCAGGGACTCTTCTGGCAAGTTTCATTTTGCAAGCTTTTCTTTATTTTATTTCTCTTAAGAAAAAATGAGGGTAAGAGGTCACCCACTGGGATCTTTTGAACTGCTGCTGCCCAAACTGTAAGTGCCGTGAAAATGATTCTCAAAATGTTTTCTGCAGTTCTTTATACCAAGAAAAATATTAGCACTGGAAATCTTTGAAACATAAAGAAGTCTTTTTTAGATGTTGGCAAGTTTTTGCTTTTTTTAGTGGTCTGTTGTATCACAATAAACATTCTTTAGCCCTTGTTCAAGAAGCACATCATTACCTGAAATTTTCTCTCTTAGTGTTTCTATCTGTGAATTTCAGAATTTAAAGGCACTATTTAGCATTCAGAAGGCATGTGTCTACTCCTTACATTCTGTTGACCTCCACTGGATGGTGATTTAGCAGGTGTAAAACCATCTCTCCCTGGAAATCCTTATTTTTCCTGCCTGCTTCCCACTGCCCAACTGTGCTCATGGCAGATTGTGGCTCCTAGTGGTGTGACAAATATCATACCAGGACTGCTGTGGAATCTTTAACCAATGCATAATGACCCTGCACATTAGAACATGTAGCAACTAGAGGTTTAAGGACCAGCTGAGCCACCTCTGTGCTGGTCCCTGGGCCCTTATCTCATGGGTCCCCATGGAACGGGGAGTTATCCCCCTCAGCAGCTCACCCATGTGCCAGGCAGAAGGAGGGGCATCCTCATTCCCTGAATTTCTGCACTTTTCCTGGTGAGGGACCTGTTTTCATCCTGGAGTCCAACATTCATTCTTCTGATTTCTGTTGTGATAATTCTTTCTGCAGCTGATGGCACGTTCTCCTCTCAACCAAGTGTTTTTACATATGTCCAAAGGCTGGGATCTAATAGTGGATGCCATGACTGCCAGCCATACTGTGAGGCTTTTATAATTTTTCTTATAGAACAGACTGAGAATTTGCCAACAGTTTGTTGGGTTTGTTTTTTTTAAATAGAGGTGTCAATTCATCAAAAATCTCTATAGAGGACAAAAAGACATGGAAAAACCTCCCTATTCTGGAAAAAAAGATCCACACTCTAAGTAAAATGTTTAAATTTTTAATTTGAAATGGCCCTTTTTAAAAAAATGTGAAATGAACATGTGAATAAAGAAAACTTATAATTTAAGATGTCCATGTGCTTGACATGTTCAAATAAATAAATAAATAAATCGATAAATTAAATCACAGTCTTTTCCATCCAGCTCTGAGTTCACATATGATAAATATTGATCACTGCACTCATTTGATGTAGCTCCATAGGAGCCCATAGGTATTTGAAATTTATGCCAAATCCCATAGCCTGTCAAATGCAAAAAAGCCCAGAATTCACTGATTTTTTTTTTTCAAGTCTAGATGAACACACCATGCATGACTAAGATATTTGTTTGCTACTATATTTGTTTCAATTTTGGAGAGTTCAGCTTCCTACTTCCATGTCTCTTGCCATTTGTCACTCTGCTGAAGGCAGTAACTGTCTCTTCCCCCAGTTTAGAGGAAAGCACTGTGAAATGGCATCTGCTTAAAATTTTTCTGACTCTATGGTTTCACACTTTAGACACATACTCCCAGGATAAGCCTTTGGTAATGTCTTTATGAAAACCTGAACATTTGGTCCTTGCAACCCCCAGGGCAATTCATGCTTTTGAAGAATTTGCAAAGCTTACTGAAGCCTGACCTTTCTTTTCTGAAATCATGTTGACTGTGTTTAATTCCGTAGACTTTCCTCTGCTTTTTTTTCCTATTTGATCTTCAAGAAACTTTTGGCAACTTTCTCTATAAAATGATACTCAGTATTCTGATCTCTTTCTTTTTTAGCACTTTTCTTAAATAATGGGGTCACTTTCCAGTCTTCAGGGAGTAACTTCTTCAGTGAATTTATATATTTGATCACCTACTTTTTGTGTTTACTTAATGTTTGAGTTTTACCTTTTAGCTTATTAATTGTTAGGAAAGCTTCTAGCCAGAACCTGATCTTCAATGGCTTCACACACCCTTATGAGAAGTATCTAATTGCATTGACAGTCAATTGCATTGATTGTCCTCTGCTATGCAGACACATTAGTGAATGTCCATGTTCTTCATTCAGGAGAGCAGATGCAATACATTGCTGGACTCTCCTGGTGGTTGTGTATCATTTCATTAATAAAAAACAAAGAGAAACTTTCTTTAGTTACAGCTCTGGCAAATGAGTAGCAATAATGTATACCTTCCATAAGTGGGGAGCAAAGGTGTTTTAAGAGATTTCCATTTCAAATCATGGAAATGTCCCCATTCACCTGTGTTTTTTGTCCATCTCACCCCAAAACTGCATGGTTGATGCAAGAAGTAACCCACCTCTTCATTCAGATGGTCTAGAAACTGAGCCCTGGTTCCTTTTAGCATTGAAAAACGCCTGATTCTGGCATTTGTCTGTCACTTTGAGTACTGAGACACCTCTTGACTTTTCCCAGGAACAAACATCTTCTTTGAAATCGTTCTATTTCATTTAATAAATGACCAAATAATTGAAATCCTCCCCAGTCAGCATTCAAGATTTTTTTCAATCCTGCATCTGCTTTCACAGCCTGTCCCAGAGCTCTGTCGAAGTTCCCACTATAAAATCACTTGTGTGTGTGTGTGTGCCTATATTCATATGCATTTGCCACCATTTCTCCTTTCACCAAGCCACCCACACCATGATAACCTGCATATAAAATTGCCTTGTTCTCTTTTTACTCTGTCCAGGCTATTTTGCTAGATTGTGGGACCTAGAAATGATGGTCTCTTCATTGATTTTCAGAAGATATTTTTATTAAGTTCTCATCTATTCTGCCTTTTGCACATCCTTCTAAATTTGCATTTTTTGATTGACAAGAGCAGAAATACATTATAAATGATACTTCTGGGCACAGGTATGCCAATATCATATGTTTTACTTTTTATTATTTTTCTCCCTTATATGCTTCTACTTTTCCATAGAGTTTCTGAAACAGAGAAAATGAATGCTCAAAGATGCTGATTAACTGCTGCTCAGAGAGGAAAGAAAAAGGGGAAGGAAAGTGGAAAGAATAATTGAAAAATGAATTAAAAACCACAGTACCTTGCTTCAGCTCACAATATCTTTGTTTTTCCTTTGACTTGTCCAGTTCACACTTGAACCTTCCAAAGCAGGATATGCTGCTCCTGCACTGTGCAGGGCTGAGAACATTTAGGGTGGAGAAAACTAATTTAGATGGGGCACAACAGCATCTATGAAATCCACGTTAGTGCTAATAATTACATATTTATGGTGATTAGACAATTTCCTTGTATTTGGTGACACTTCATAGCCTCCGTGAAACACTGGGTGCAGTGTGGGTTCATGGGGTGTTCAGGAAGAAACTGGGACTGAATGAGTGGAGGTTGCTGTGTTACAGCATCTCTCACAACAAGGTCAGTCCCACCTCACTTTCCAACGTCTCTTCTGGTACTGGGCAACCCCTTCATTCAGGGAGTGTGTGTGAGCTCAGGGAGCACTCAGGTTCTGTGATTTTAATTGTGTTTTCTTCATCAGGGTATTTTTAGTTAGTTCCCTGAACTACCATGTATTATGAGCGCAACCTGAGATGGTGCAGAGCCTCACTGGAGGCTACAGGAGAGCAAGGGCTGTGTGTGACCCTGCCCTTGGGCACACCACAGATTGCTTATCCCTGAAATTTCAGCTGTCTGACTTCTGCAGGACTAGAATAATGCCATGAAACTGTGCTGTATAATCTGATATCTTCATTTTACATCAACTCATTTCCAGCATTTCACGAGGCAAAACCCACCTTAAAACTCAGCACGAGGCATGCACAGCCCCACACTGCTGTGATCACAGCAGCCCTGGTTCGGGGAGGTGGGAGCTGCCCCATCCATTTCCATCCTGGATTGGTGAAAACAGAGATTTTGTGTAATTTTTCAGTGGAACTAATCACTTTGCTGCAACACAGTGACTGGCAGGGGTTTTTTTTTCCTTTTTCCACCACCTGCTTGCAGTTGGGTGCTGTTGTGGTGAGGTTTCCACCTGGACATGATGGCCCTTCCCAGAGCAGCAATGGTGCCTCTTACCCACCCATGGCAGTACAGTCCCTTGGCCATCACACAGGGATGGTGATAGAAGTGGCCCTTGGTCCCCGGGTGGTGGCTGCAGTCACAGCTGGGATCCCCAGCGGTGGGCGAACTGCTCCTGCTCGGCAGCTGCTCCACAGGAGGGAGCAGTTCCCATGAATTCCTCAGCAATTTCCATGAATTTCAAAAGCGTTGAATCCTTTCAGCCCGGAGCCACAGCTGTCTGTGTTTGGCTGCAGGAAGGGGGAGTCGGGAATTAAAAAGCGTTTCATGGAGACTGAATCTGCTACTGATTTTTTGTCTACGTTCACTAATGTGTTTGGATAATTGAAGAGAAACCTAAGTGGTTCATAAACAGAAAAGAGACAAACACTCCTTTTTCCAGCATAATGTTATGTAAAATTTCTGTTTTGTCTGATCCCAACGTTAAAGACGTCTTCTTTTATAAAACCAGAACCCACTGTTTTTCTTTTCTGCTTAAGCTTCTCTTTCTTTCTGCTCATCTCCTCTGAATTTTGCAGGCTTCATGAATTTAAGGCATGACACTAATCCCTGATCTCTTTGCATGGATACAGTGAAATTACCCTCTCTCAGCTCTCAGAACCCTGCAGAGAGCTTAGAGAAAAGTGGCTATCTCGACAATTCCGTTCTTCTTTTGTTCTCCCCAAATTAAGTCTATTTCACACAATGTCTTTAACAACTGCCTTTCTCACACGTAACCATGGTCGTGCCATCCCCCAGCTGGGCTCCAATATGCAGCATGGGGCTGAACATGTCAAGATTCAGGTCACCGCAGCACAGATTTCAAAAATCAATCTGGGATTCATAAGAGATACACGGACTGATTTCTCCAATCGTCACAACATGCTGGAGCTCAGGTAGAAGTTATTGGCTTGATGAGAGAATTACTGGGTGCAGTTCTGTCACTTGTGCTCCTCACAGAGTCAGGCAGGGTTACCAAAACAGCCCCTTCAGACCTCAAAATCAATCAGAGGCGAATTCTGCAGGACTCAAGAAACCTTGCTCGAGGACTCCACTTGCTTCATTAGTATTCTGCACTTTTCTTTTCTTTGCTGGAAGGATGAACTTGGAAATTTCAGTGTCAGCAGAAAACCCAGAACATTCCCAGACCTCTCTGTGGGCAGGAGAGGCACATGGAGAGCAGTGGGGTTTTGTGGCACCTCAGCAGTTCTTGCAGCATTATTTCCCTTGTAAGTCATTGTCTCGGCTGTCCTAGTCACATCCCTGGATCCAGCAGGAAAGGGGTTTCCACGTCCAAACACTTGTTAACACTACACATCGTTTTCCTCATTAATCATCATTTCACATATCATGTTTCCTTTCCATCTGGTTGGGTGTCAGGTGTGGTACCAAATAGCTACAGTACATTAATTTCCAACTGGTGGCTACTAGTGGTTGGCAAATTAGGTTGCTTTGTGACTATTTATTAGCTGTGTTAATTGTTTGACAGATCATTGTTGACTACTATCCCAGAGATGGCAGATGGCCAATAAAAGACAGAATGTAGCTCGCTGTCTTTTTGTGGCATCTTGATGGCTCGTAGATTTTTTTAAAAACCTTTGCATTGTGTAATGTGTTCTGTCATCGGTTACATAAAAATGGAATAAATTATTGAAACTATGCAGGAAGGCCTGAGTTATGGCTATATATATATACATGTATATACATAAATGAAAATGTAAATGAATCTGCCTTGAATTTCCACTGTGAGGTCTTTCTATAAGCAATGACCAAAAACGTTTGGAAACTAAAGGATTTCTTTTCCGGGGAAAATATTACCAAGGGATATAAAAAAAGTAATGAGGACCAACCCTTATGTCGAGAAATTTGCCACCAAAGTTTTCTTCTTTTGGCTGAACAGAAATTTTCTTGAATGTGAAGTGCAGAATTAAGAATTACATCTTCCACAGAGCTCTTTGTGGGTGCCAGAAGTCACCAGGGTGCTGCTGCTGAAACCCAAACCAAACGTTGCCTTGTGTCATGCCAAGCCAAACCATCGGTTGTTCCCTGTCCCCAGGGGAACTTTGAAATGGGTGATGCTGTATTCCCTGGGGCACACCCATGATGAGAACAACCTTCCTAATCTAACAGAGACATTCAGAGACTGCTGCTCTGCTGCTATTGGCACCTGCGCTTCCAAGGTGTCACCAGCTCTGACTTTTTCAGTTTGTTGAGGCACCTGGAGCAGCACTTCACATGCCTACATTTTTTTCCACTTTTTTTTTGCCATGGCTTAGCTTCTCAGCAGCTCGATCATGACTAAGCCTGATAAATGTGTGGAAACTTGGTAATCCTCCACCCACTTCCTCCAATTCTCCTGCTCTGAGTCATTCTCTGCTGAGCTTTCGACATTTATTTTGAGTTTCTTTGCTGTCGCATGGCTCCCATGATACCTCACACTGCTGAGGCACCAAAAGCAGCAAGGTACTACAAGAATTCACCAAGGGGAAGATGCATTCACATCTGGTACCATTCAAGGGCCCCGATAGTTGGTTTGGTAGCAGAACATTAGCAGCCTCTGGATCTATTTCTCATTTAAAACATGTGCATTGGGGTAGCCAGGAGCTGGCCAGAAAAAACAGATTTATCCTCACCACTCACCAGGCAAAGTAATGTATAGAAGGGAGAAGAATAATATGGTTTGCTGCTAGTGTAAAACAGGAGAAAACCTCTGCTAGCCCATGTCCCATGCCAGGGAGGTGAGTCACACTGCATGCCCACAGTATGGGACCTCCTTCACTACCTCCTTCCTGAGAGCTCTGCCCAAAGCCATGCTGGATTCCCAAAAGAATTGCAGCTATGAGGATCCATTGTTGGATGAGCAGCTCCTCAGCAGTGGAAAATTGAGTTTATTCCCAGAGGAGCTTGCCTCTGAGTGGCTCTGGCATATTCTTGGAAGAGGCTTGCCTGTGTGGAGACCACGGGCAGTACCCACCTGATCGATGAAACGATTACCCCAGCCATTATCCAGCAGCAGAGATATATAGTGATGCAGTGATAATGGCTGTGCAAGACTGTCATTTGAAATGGATGAAGCAAGGTAAATGCTGAAGCATTTCAAACAGTGGCATCTCAGCAGACCTAGAAGTAATCACTGGAAAAGTAGACCCTGCTGCCGAATGGTGGTGGTCTGCTGGCCAGCTGGTGAAACGTTTCCATCAGATTTAGCAAGAACACCAGAGAGGTGGTGTTTTCTTCTCTCACTACACACTGACTCCTGAATTACATGGATTTTGTATGCTGTGTCGATGGCACCTTTCCTTTTAGGTTCTTTCTGTGGTTTTGATGCAATTCTGTTAGGTTTGGCCTGCATTTTCCTTCATTTCCTTTCCTTCATTACATATCAAGTTATTTGGCAGACAGTGTTTTTCCCATAGTTCTGGTGCCCTGTATGACAGCCTTATATGCTCTTTAATGAGGTTTTTGCTATCGCTATTTTGATTTCTTTGCACCTCTAAAGATCAAGTACTTGACTCTGTCAGGGCTGTATAAAGACCATTGAATAATGAGGGCAATTGCTGAAAATGTGAATGAAGGCAATTTAAAATAACAACAGCATTGTGTGGAACTTTCCCAACTTTTTTCCCTCGATCCAAAATTCAAAGAGAGATGATGGTATCAACATACACTGAACTGCTGAGGAGGGAGGCTGCATAAGAAGGCTGCTGCAGCATAAACTCATAATACAGAACACTTTCATTCCTACATTTTACAGTTATTTTCGTGGCTGGCACAGCATTGTTTCAAATACAGTTTGATTAAATTCAGCCATAGGAGAAGCACTGTATTAAATCTTTCAGAAAGTGCTTTGTATCACACTGAGTTGTATCAGTCAGACACTGCTATGACTGCAACAAAAACCAAGACTAAAATTGTTTAATTTTAGAAAGTATATGTTTACACTCCATAATAAGATATCAAATATTGTCTCTACAGCCAGTTGTCTTTATCATAGAAAAATCCTTTCAGATAGTACATGAATCTCTTGTGCTTTTCAGTTTAAGAAGAATAACTTGAAAATACAAGGAGTGCACTTAGTCATTAATCAGTGACAGGGACGATTCGACCAATGCAATTAACTACACTTGTTCTATTAATAATCAAGCACGCCAAAAATGCTTCTGCACTCAGGTGTTAATCAGGACACCATGTAGCTCTGCGTAGCTTCCCTCTAAAGTGCTAAAGGAAATGCAGATTAATGGAGAATCAATGTGAGATATGGAAGTGTGACATGCACTTGTCAGTAAAATTCACCTTTGAGCAGACATCAAGACGATGCAGCCGTACAGAAGGCAACTCAATTTAACAGACAGCTTTACAAACCTGCCTGTTTAATCAGCCCAGAAATACCTCAATACCTGGAACCGGAGTAATAATCTGAGCTGCTGCCTACTCACTGCCTTGGGTTTAGCAGGTACATTAAAAGGAGGTTGTACTACTAAAGGGAGGTTGTAGTGAGGCTGGTGTTGGTCTCTTCTCCTGAATTGCTGATGACAGGATGAGAGGAAATGGCCTCAAGTTCCATCAGGGGAAGTTCAGGTTGGATATCAGGAAGAAGTTCTTTACTGAGAGGGTGGTTGGGCACTGGAATAGGCTGCCCAGGGAGGTGGTGGAGTCACCGTCCCTGGGGGTGTTCAACAAACGGGTTGATGAGGCACTTGAGGCCATGGTCTGATGGTCTGATGGTTAGGAATATGATGGGATAATGGTTGCACTTGATGGCCCTGGAGGTCCCTTCCAACCATAATGGTTCTATGATTCTATGAAATGCATCCATCTTACAAGGTATTACCTATCTCCTCCCAATATCTCATTTTTATTCTCCAAGAGGCCCTGTGCTGGCAAGGCTCAGGGGGAAGGTTAAGTGTGTCCTGGGTGTTATGATCTCTCTGATGTTAACAGTTCTCATGCCCAGGGTATTGTACAACCTGTCTGCTTGCTCCCAGGGGTGCCTTGCAGAGCTCGGGGAAGCACGGGTGCAGTTCAGTGAAGGCTCTGCAGCACACCCATCAGCAAATTAAGCTCCCATAGACTAATGAGCTTGTGTCTGCTTCACTAGACAGGTTTTCTCTGATTTGCCATGCAAATGGCAGTTTTAGTATCTGCTGAGGGGCCAGTCCTCTCACTCTTCTGGTGGCATATTCCGGGACGAGGGGAGGGAATAAACCTGAAGCAGGAAACAGCTGAATAATTGATAGATTTGAAAATCCTAGTGGCACATCATTTTTTTTCTATTTTCAGTTAAACACTCCCTATCAACTCTACCAGACCTCTGTTTAAGTGGTAAACTCATAACAGCAGTAAGGAAGCTGCCTCCTGAAGCCCTGCATGAGGTCCTGCATGGTGAATAGTTCCATGCTTCCACACAGAGGTGACAGAAGGGGCTGAGGACTTTGCCCAGTGTCTGTCAGGATGGCAGCCAAGTTGCTTCTGCCTTCCCTCAAAAGGCTGGGGGACCTGCAGTCCTTTAGGATCAGGCATGATTTAATGGGTCATTTCAGGGTTTTGTGGAGAGCAGTATCTAATGAAGTATATAACTCAACACTATTAACCCATTTATCAGAACCTTCCTCCTCTCCCACCCCAAACTAACTCTCAATTTCAGTGCTAATTAACCTGTCAGTTAAAGCAGACAACAACTATCTTCCACATACATAGTTCAACATCTGTCTGCCTATTTATCTGACCTGTGAGCTCCAGTGACCTGCCTCGGTACAAGGAACAAAGATCTGAATTTTCTGAGACGGTTGTGACCCTGTTTCTCTGCACTCTCGTATTAATAAAAGAACCGATTGGTATTTGTAGGCTCATGCAACACAAATAGGCATTTGTTCCAAGATATTGGTTTCAAGGCATTGTGCCATTTAAAAATTAATTACTCGGGAGACTCATAGGGTTGGGAAGCTCAGGTTCAGGCATATTTTGGGCTACAAACCAGCAGCTGTTTGCAGAGGTGGACTGCATGACAGTGTGGTGTAGAAAAAGCAACATTATTATACCATTAAAAGTTACAGGAGAGACCTGGCCACACTTAAATATATAGATTTTGCTTCTGCTAGCACTTGTGGGTTAATCACACAAGTTCATAGTTTAGCAAGAAGGCCACAAGATATGACATGATCTTTACAAAACTAACTCATTCTAAGTTGCATTTATCCTTAGCTAAAAGAATCAAACATCAAATTGTATTGTAACATTTTCTGTTAATTTCTTTATTCCACTTTATTCCACTTTATTCCATTTTATATATTTTCTCTGTTCTGGCCTAACACTTTTACTATACTGAAACTATTTATTCAGAGAGAAAAAGGTGAATTTGGCCTTTTATGTGAAATTTAAGTAACTTTTATTTTGGCAGCCTATCTTAGATGGTTGCATTTGAAAAAAAAAAAAAATAGAAGAAAAAAAAAGTGGTTTTCCTGCTTTATAGCCCATTACACTCTAATGATTTCAAGGAAACATCAAATTAAAAAACTGACAAAAACATACCTAGAACCTGGCAACCCCCTATGAAGTTTTACAGCTTACAATCGCATGGAGCTTGCCAGAGAAGTTTTTATCTCTCCCGAATCACTGAGCCATTACGAAGCATCATGTAATTATGTAATTACGTGATATGTCATCTGTATTAAAAATGCTTAGGAAAAGTTGTGTAACGTGTGAATTGCATATGAACACATGTTTTGATCCAAGGGATCTAGGCTGCTTTAATGATCTATGTAATTGTTTTGTCAGAATCTCTTTATTTTCTCACTTTCACCTTCCGTGGTCATCAGCACAGAGATCTATGTAATAAAATGTAAATTCGTTCTGAGGCCAAGCCATGAAGAAAGATTTCAGAGTCCTCAAATCTGTATTTAAACTGTTCTCTAGTCAAATCAAATAACATTATAAAAATAAATTTATTCTGGGTTGCTTTCTTTCCATCACATTTCAATCCCAACTGGCAAATCTTTAGGAAAGCACTCACCCAAGCCCATGACCATGTATTTTGGCAGGTGGGTGGCTCTTGCATCCTTCCTTGTGACCCAGACCTCATGACCTGGAATCCTGAAATAAATTCACAATATCCCATTAGCCCCAGCACTGGTGTCTAAAGGGAAAAGAAATGACAGGTACACTCACTGAGGGGCATGTGGGACTCCCTGGTGAACTGGAGCCCATCCATCCTGCCATTAAGCCCTGTGTTGGGTGCAATGGCTGAAGATGTGCTGGTCTTGGAGCTGTGGGTTCTTGTCCACAGCCAGTCACCCCTGAGCTGCCACCTGGCTCCTCGCCTGCCCCACGATCCCAGCTTCTCCCTCTGATCCACCAATGGGGTTCAATAACCCATTTCCTACCTGCCTACCTACAAGTCACCTCAACTTGACCAAAATAGATTTTGGAGAGCTCATACAAGTATTTTGACCAGGATGTGAAGAAACAGTGACCTCTTACTGGGGTGATGATGAGCACTGAGGGGCTCTGGGGACAGAAGCCTGCATAGGCTAAGTCCACCATCTTCTAGTAGGTGGTTTAGCCAAGCTGGCAACATTTGCAGGCAAAAAGAAGCAAGCCAGACATATTTATAAATGTTGTTTTGTTTCCTTGGAGGCAACCTTTGGACTGCATTGATTTTCCTCTTATTTAATACTCAGGCAGCTTCCTACTTTTCTACACAGCAGTCTCCCCAGTCCTTCCACTGTCCCTTCCCCACAGAGGCACATCACCAGAGAGGCAGGGAACGGCACACAAACCTGCACTTGAGTCATAACAGCAAGCTCACTAATTCTGCAAATTTTTGCCTTCCTTCCATTTTTTCTCACTCAATAGGAAAGTGGAAAGATTACTCTGCTTATAATATACTATTTTCTGTCTTCCAGTATCAGAAAAAAAAAGTGATAGAAAGAAAAAGCCACTCTGCTGGGCAATACTGCTATGAAATAAGGGGGTGGGGGTGGAAGAGACATTTCAAAGCAAGTGTCCTCCTTTTATCTGATCCCCGCTGTTCTTTTTACAGCCATGCAGCCAGTAATGTTACCTCCGATGCTTTTAAAGAAGCTAGGAAAAGTAACATTGGCTCTTAAGGAAATCCAGTTTTTCTTTTGAATCATCTTTGTTCCCTTCTCAAAATAAGCTGGCACACCAATGAATAGTGCAGAAGCTCCCAGTCAGGTCTAAGGAAGGTGGTCCCATGATGAGGAGTGTTGCTCCTTCAATTCTGTGTCATCAGCACTCATTTCCTAAACACCAGGGATTTTTTCTCTTATAGGATGCCCTCCTGCAGATCTGTCTATGGGAAACGGGGTCCTTCCTTAGCTCCAAAATACCTGTCTTTGGATCCATCTTAAGCACAGAGTATTCTTAGCTTAACAGAATCTGCTGGACCCCCATAGCCACAGCTCAGACCTGGGGATGATTTTCATGACCAGCATCAAGAAAAGAGTGGTCTGTGGCTTCTTTAAGGCCTCCATTTGACCCAGGTGTCAAATCAAGCGCTTTCAATATTGAATGATGAATAATGAATGCTTAAAGGAATACTCACAGCGGATAGTTTCAATAATACCCAAGCTGAAGCTGGCTTGTATGAAATATTCATTGAAGAACTGGGAGTAGCAAGTGGATTAATAAACCAAGCCAGAAAAAAAATTAAAAAGAAAACTCCATTTTATTTTTGGACATTTTTCAAACAATTAAGAGGGCAAAATTTTATCAAGGGAGTTGGTTTCTGCAGATTCTTGAGCCAAACTAGGAGGTGCCTGTAGTAATGCTTTGGTACTACTCCTCAAGACACTTTACAACACTTGCATGCTCCCAGTACTGCAGTTCATCACAGCTACTCCCAACAAGCAAGAGCAGAATCTTCTCATTGTTATTGAGCAATTATTCCTCACAGCTTGTAGAAAGCAGCTCTTGGCTGTGTACAGTGTAGATTTACACTCTTTTTCCAGTAGAAAGCTACCGAATACAATAATTTTCATTAATAGGAGAACATCACTAGGTTTGATAACTTAGATTCACCTTTCTACCTAAGCCATCAGGAGTTAGTAACACAGAACCAGGCCCTTTCTCTTGAGACTTTCAGAGGATTCTTTGAATTTCTATTGGCACCTTGACAAATTACTCAAAGTGAAGCCTGTGGCTCACTTTGCACCTGGCAGTTTTCTGCACAGCACATGTGGGAGGTACCAGCACATGAGCACCACATCACGGGGAAAGAGAAATGCTTTGTGGAGGAGCTATTCCACACCTCTGCACTCATCTCTTACACATTTTACCCAATTTTTAGATATTTTTTGCCACCCTACCCAGATCCAGAACCTCTAACTTCTGGAAACATTTTGAATATCCTGATGGGAAGGAGAAGGCTTCTATTTCACATCCAAAAAATGTCTTCCTTGGGAAGGAAATATCTTGTCTGCTTTGCTTTCAGCTATGCCAGCTGATATAATAAAAAATACTGTCTTGAATGAACTTGCTTTACTTATACCCTTAGAGCATTATGCTATTGATAGCACAGTGATTGCACCAATACGACACAACACTAATGATTCAGCAGTCAGCTTCCCAGTGCTGCAGCAGGAGGTAAGCAGAGACTATGCAGGGCTTTGTGTGTGTCTGTATTGTCATTTCAACTGGGATCAGGAATGTCCATCTGAGGCAGATCCCCTGATCACTCCTGTTCATCACCTAGCTCACCCCAGGAACCTCTGTGTATGCAAGAAGAATCCCTTTGGGCAGTGCTAGACAGGATGATGCCCACCAGGAGCACAGCTGGTGACAGCCCACTCCAGCCACAAAGGAGCATTCAGACCATGGGGCCAAACCAGAGTAGATATGAAGAGAAACCTGTAAAGCATGTGCAGTGCAGTAGTCAAGTTCACACCTCCAGATGTTTTGCTCTCCAGTTGCAGCCTTGTGGGCCACACGTAAGACCCAACCCACAGGACTTAGCAGGGAGAGGCTCTGGGATGTCCAGTAGAAACCAGTGCAACAGCATTGCCAGATGATTAGGGCATGGTCAAGAGCCATAGTTGCATTTATTAAGTGACCTAACACCTCCTTCTGGCAGGCTCACCACACCTGAGTGAGGGTTGCAGTCATGACCTTAGTGATTAAGTATTTCACTCTTTCATTGTGCTTGTCTCTGAATGGTTCTCGAGCCCGATGTGGCTACCCCAGCCCCCAGGAGGAGATTGAAACCTCACGAAGATCAGCACATGGCCACACCACCAGGATGGAAGGAATGATGGGGGTTTCATTGAGTGCGCTGGCGTTTATGAGTTGCAGAAAAGTGTAGGGGAAGAAGAAGCAGTCACTGAGAAGGATGATTAGTCTCCTACCTTTGAAGAAAATTGTTTTACTCAAGACCTTACATTTCAGTAAAGCTCTTTTTGTTCTGATTTTAAAGCTATAGATTAATCTCTCTGATTTAGGCAGAAAATAAGCCATTAGTCTAGCTAGCTCTAACAAATGTCTCTAATGGAAGAATTTTCAAATATACTCTCATTTCCCACGTATTTCCACTTATCAGGGCTATAAAAGTTAGTTTGTGTATGGCATTGCGGAAGCAGATTTAGACAAAAACATAAAGACAGATTTTATTTCCAGCATAAAGGATTTAGTTATGGCTCAGTTGTCAAAATTGTTCGACTGAAACTAATTTAAAAAAGGAAACTGTATTTTTGATTAATCAAAAATTTCCACAAAGAACATCTGCTTTCTGTAGAGAATGTTGACATGTCAAAGAAATAAATTTCATGAGCACATTCCAGCCAAGCATAAACATATTTTAAGCTCATGAATTTCAGAATCTTTCTTTTCCACATCCTTCAGTTGAAATGAAATTCCCAAACAATTCTGCCTCTCTTTAAATCCATTAAAATGAATTAGCAATTTCCTGAGGAAATTGAGTCTCATGAGAGGAAGCCTGTGGAGACCGTCACTCCATGATGCAGAAGAGCACAGGATGCTGACAATGAGCCACCACGGGCTCCTGCAGGGCTCCTGGGTGGCCACAGCTCTCATCGTGTTACCTGCACAGTGGGGTGCGAAGGAGTAAGGAGAAGCAAGACTGCTCCAAGCTGCTTGGAGAACCACAGCTTACCTGCATGGGTCTCGGTCAAAGTTTTTCCAGGCACATGAAACATGTGAAGTGGTTACTGTGAGCTGGAGACTATGATCTGATTCATTGTGCTCTGGATCAGAGGAGTCCCGGCTGGACAAGTGCAATGTAAACCTGACACTGGGAAAAAAAATCAGGTGTTCTTCTGCTTTTGTGTATCAGAGTCTGTTTGCAGTGTAAAAACAAAAAAGTACTAATAAGGATTATTTTTTTTACTGTATCCAATACAAACAACACATAATTGGTGGTAGGAGTGATACTGCATTCCCTTGTAAGTCACATGTGAGAGGCAGGCGATCTGAGTACTCCTTCTGCTTCTATTATCATTTATTTTGCTCATAGCTTTTGGTGAACCATGTGGGCTGAGACATTATGGCTTTTCAATAGCTCACTAAATATATTTAGAATGCTTAATTGAAGCTTAACCTTTATTTTGTTCAATAAATGTATTCTCCATCTAACAGCTCCAAACAAGAAAATAACTTTGTTGAGGTTTTACATTTTGCCAGCATTGTTTCTCTCTAAAGATAGAGAAAATGAAGGCTCTGCAATGAATTGATGAAACAGGGAATCAACAGAGTAAAAAATAATTTTGATGATTTCTTCTTTGCACTGCAATTATATCCAGTACACTTGACAATGAAATAAACAAATAGTACAAATGAAGCCATTAATTTCCTTCCTATCTACACAACTTTAATTAGAATCATTTAATTAGTCTTGGCTACAATTTCTGAAGAAGATAGCACAACCCACATTTAAGCTACTCTCCTGCAAGAAGATATATTTATCATTGTTTATTAAGTACAACAAATAGCTACTACAGTACCAGGTAGCCCATGATAAATGCTGTTGTCAGAAATAATTCTTTATCACCAAATTTATTTGAAAGCAAACTTCTCTCCAGGTTCATTAGTTATTAAGCTTTTGCTATTTTAATTGTTATAATAAATATAATGACATATTTAATATATTCACTAACTTTTTATGACATGCCATTTTTTGTAGCTGGCAATAAATGTCCCTGAGCCTTCAAATAATTTTCTCTGTTTGGTTTCCCAGAGCTTTTGGCCTAGAAAAACAACCTTTTCAAAGCACAACATGAAACCACAGAAAATTGGTCTGAAAGGGGCTTCGGGTTCATCTTCAGAGGTCACCCAATTTATCTGCTTTTCCCCGCCTCACCACTACTGATCGCTTTTGTTGGAGAATTGGTTCTAAGAGCCTCCAGTTATCAAAGTTTCAAAAGCTCCATATGCTCCTCTCGTGGTGTGTTGGTCTTATACTGAGAAAAATTTTCCTTGTGTCTTAGCCAAATCTTCCATTCAATTTAAGCCAGTTATTCCACGTGCTATTGCTGGGAGACATGGAGAAGACATCAGTCCTTCTCCAGTCTTCCCCAGCCTCCGCAGACTGTTTTGTTTTTCAGCTCTTCTTCTCAAGGTGAGACATGTCACATCTGGCAACTTCTTCAAAATGCAATAATTCTCAAATTATGGAAATATCATTAAGGTGGGAGATTGTTGCACCAGTAGAAATAACAAGCCATAAAATTATTCCAACATATCTAACTGAACCATTGACACAACCTGAGAAAATGTTAAAGGAACCAATTTTTTCTGTTGCCGGTTACAAGTAGAACTGGAAAAACAGTCACAACAGATAATTTGTCAGATGAAATCTTGTGATTCCTTCTTTGCACGAACTGCCCAAAAACCCGACAGTTTTCTCAGCTGTATTTTACATAACGTTATCTGCTGAAACCTTTTAGTTAATAGTTCCTGGCTTCTAGCACACTCACAGGCACTTTTCCCAAGTTTTCATTACTCAGGTTTCCAACAGGGTAATTGTATACCTAAGTCGAAGAAACCAGATCCTACAAATAGGTTTGCAGAGGAAGTGGGCCACTGCTGCCCACAAAAAAACATTTGTCTTTGAGGAGATGATGAGAGTCCACAGCTGCAGTCAGAGCTTGCTGTTTTTATAGAATATTTAACTGATGATTGTAAATCTGAAAATTTTCTTTTTTAAGGCAATATTTTGTTACAACAAATAAAAAAATTCCTCTTCTCCTTTGATATTGTCTTTTCCTGCCTCATCAGCTTAATGCCCTTATTGTACAACAAACCTGATGTTGCACAATGCAAGATGATCATATCAGCTGGTCCAAACCTAGGTTTTGAGTGAGTCAACAGGTGATGGTCATAGGTACCGGCGAGTCAGGCAAATCAGAATGGAGATATGGGAAGAGAAAAATTTTAAATGAAAACCTCAAGTGATAAGTAGCATTTTTCAAGAACTCTGCAAGCTGATTTGTTAATCAATGTCAAAAAAGTACCTTCTGCAGAAGTTATAAAATGAAATCAGCTATTAAATGTGAAAAACCAGTATATTAACATCAGAAGGCAGAAAGACTTTAGAAGTGTTGGAAGTTGAAAAGGAAATCTAAAGTTCTCAGGGTAAGCCACTCACAGGAGTTGAGGAAAATAAGATACAATTGCAATATTTTTTGTACAAAAGAAATTCTGCTTTGTTCTGGGTTTATTACTTCACAACAGTTGTGATGAGGTTGTTAATAGTGATGCAGAGAAAAGAGAACTGCTCCATAAACATTCGTGTCTCCTACCTTCAAAGGAAAGGGGAGGATGAAGTATTTAGGAGTCACCTAGTAACTAATGAGGATGTTAAGCAGCACACATACACAAATATTCTAACATTGACAGCCCCGATATCTTCTGCAGAGGGTGACCTTTGTAGCCAGTTGAGGTTATCCCAGCAGAACGTTTCTTTTCCATACATCATAGAATACTAGAGAAATTCTAAGAGATTAGAAGAGTATTAATGTGGTGTCAGTACTCTGGATACATGGTCAGGACAAACTTGGTGCCTCTAAATCACTTAGCCTGACCTGAGTCCTGGGCAAATAACAGAGTGAAAGCTGATAAAAGATTCAGGTGATGAAGAGTCGAAGATGGGAAAATGATTGTCATTCCACATGATTCTATGAAACAGGTCATGTCAAACAAGCCAACCAGACTTTGTTTCACTGATAACATTACAAGGGGGGTTGCTGTGCGGCTCTTGCATACTCTGACTTTTATGTGGTATTTGACTCAGCCCTGGGAATATTTTGATTAAAAATGAGAATTATTCAATAGCAATAAAACACAGGTTAAATCTATTAAAAATGGGTAAGCTAATGGATCTGAAACATAGTCATCAGAGGGAAATCATAATTAAGTGCAGTGCTGGTATTCTGCTGGTGTCTGCTTACTGCTATTAATCATTTTCAGTAATGATTGGCTTGTAAAAGTTTCAGATGACATGGAGATTGATGTGAAGGTAAATAATTATGAGAGCAGGGAAATAATAAAGAACATTCTGAATCCATCACTAACCCTCTTCCTTCAAAACAAGAGTATGTACTACAGTCAGATGCAAAGATATGTTTAGAAATCAAAAACGAGGCCATACAGGCTAAATTTAGGTTGGTACATTGGAAGTTATCCCAGTGAAAATGCTTTAGGTTTCCACACAGCAAAGGAACAACAGCTCTGAGGGAATGCAAAAAGGGATGCACATTCTGGACAGACACTAACAAAATATACACTTGGGATGTAAATCTCATGAGATGTACCAGTGCTGGTGAAAAGAATTTGGAAATTTCCATGGGGGAGGAAAGTACCTCCCCATGGGAATCAAGAATCATGAGAAAATGGGAGAGGAACCCTTGTATGCAGACAACATCTACAGGCAGGCCCGGCTCTCTTGTGTCTCCTCCGATACTTTGGCACAGGTGAAGGAAGAAATGGGACATGATACTACATCTGAGATATATGATATATGTAGAATATGATACGATCTATAGTTAACAAAAAATGTCAGCTATGAACTCGTTAAGAATGAAGAAGGAGCAGAAACCAAACATCTTTCAGTGCATGCAAAACCATGGTCCTTTGTCATAAATATCCAGCACTTTATCTACGCAAATGTCTAGAAAGAGAGGAAAATAATAATTATTGCAAAAATAATAATTATTATAGCTGTCAGAAATGTCAACAGGACATCATATCACCAACAGAAAGCTCAAGAGCAAAAATATGGGGTGTGCTATCTGTCCTAGCATCCTCCAGGGCTTGGGTTTACAAATCCCAAAAGCTACAGTCCTACCAACAGTCATCTCACTCTGAAGAAGTTTTCCCATATTCTCGTGTGCCTATCTAATTCTTTATTTGAAATTGAATTTATGACTCTCAAATGATCACGTCTCCTTTCTGTTGCCTATTCTGCAGCTATCCACATGTTTTTCTATCTTCATCTGCACATAATTTCCCCTTTCTTCATAAATCGATTATCTTGGTAAGTCTAGATTTTCTTGTTCTTTGTAAATGTTCTCTTATTTATTTCTGTTTCAGGTGGCACAGTGACCAGCAAGATTATATTCTAGATGAAATAATGCCAGAGGGAAATTCTGCTTACCACTTTTGTGATATTTCTTCATTTGCAGCCCTAAATTTTACAGCCATTTTCTGCTGCATTTCCATATCTTTGATTCTCATATTTTTTAGGTTGAAAATATTAGGTAATAAAATCAGATTCAATAACTTGCTGATGAAGTTCGTAAAGCTCTTTGCAACTCAATAAAAAGTTTTTTATCGCTGCATGTAATCAATCACCTTTTAATCCACACTAGAGAAGAAAATATTTCTAACCAAAACAACTAGAGTGAATGCTCAGAATATGGTTTTTCATGGAAAAAATCAAGTGTTTTGCTAATATCAAAATATGTCTATTGCAGTCTTTCATATACTAATCTTTTACCTGAAGTGCAAGTAAATCTAGATACTAATAAAAAATCCAAATTTATCTAACAAGCTTCTATATTCTCATCTGTTTATTTCTTCTTATTCAGATGTGACTAACTCAGTTATGCCTTCATCCTATAATCTTGCAGGCTTTTAAGCATACTCGTCCCCCAGACACGAGCTTGGAACAGTAGAGTAGCCTTGAGTTCACCACATTTAAGAACAATATTAAGTGTGCAGAAGATCTTAGTTTACATCTCTTCTCTGTAAGTACCTTTGACTCACTGAAGCCAGTTGAAACATTTTGCTGGAGCTACTCACATGAGTAAACATACACTGGAGTGAGAGCCTGAGGCATCTGCTTGAACTCCTTAAATGAAAAAAGCTTTTGTGGAGAGCAATAGCAATTTACTGTGAATTATGAATGAAAGTGGACTTCAGAATCTGTTCTGTATCAGAAAATACAAATATCAGTTGTAGGATACACAGACTTTTTTCCCTTAGCTACTGTAGCATCAAATAAGTTCTGCTATATGTCTTGATTTACCACTAAAGTTAAATGTCAGATTTTAGGCAAATAAAAATGATTAAAATATGACAGCTGGCAAATTATGCTAACACCTGGTAACAAATCATTCTTGACAGTTCAATAGTACTCTTCTTAAAGCACAGCTATTAATATTATGAACAGTGAAGTGCAAAAATTGTGGTACTTGACTAACATACTCAGTTTATCTTAATGTGGAAAAATGTCATACTCTTATTCCTTAGGATTGAAGAAAATTGGAGATGAATAACTGCAAACACACAAATACTTTTACCTAATGTTAATGTGGTAATTCAGAACTAGCAGAACACAGAATTTTAAATATAGGATGACATTCAGCCTATTCTTTATGCTGTTAATTCAGTTGTTTCCCATGTATTGGTGGAAATTTCCAAATACGTAAGTATTTAGGCAATATTTGATACTAATTTCACCAGACCCTTTGTGATCTGCTGTGAAGTCATGGCACCTTGGATTATTTTGAATAAAGGACTGAAGAAAAGGGAAAGGACAATTCTACTTTCTAATCATTTGCCTTTCTCTCTAACCTACTTCCTGGGCTTTTAAGCTGAACTTTAGCTGAGAATAAAATTCAGTAGAGTCAACTCTGTCCCAAATTTTATGAAGGATAAATGAGATGCCATACATGTATCTATCCTATCCCTTGACATATGAGAGAAATCTTCAGATGAATATTAAAATGTAAAAATGTATAAGATAGAATCACATAATCTCTCTGCATGACAGAGAAGGCTGATTAATATAACATTAAGTCATAAGTTTTCCAAGATGTCATTGGGCAGAAATTTCTCAATTTCACAAATGAAATTCATATTGTTTTTCACTTTTAATGTTCTCTTTCTGGTTTTATTTCACCATGTTGCAGTGTAACAATTATTTCTGTATTATAGATGTTGCTGTGCACAGTTTCAGGAACTAAAAATAAACTATGGCTTTACCGATATATTTTTTGACTTTGTCATAGATAATTTATGGAATAATTTTACACTTCTGCAACACCCAGCTCACAATTCACATTCCAATACATGAGGTGTCATTTGCAATTTGCGGTGGATTCTTAATGAAATTCTTTGGATCTTACCTTCTAAATGTTTCATTTTATGCTTGGCCAGAAGAGTGAAAGTGTGTTCATATACATTTATATGTTGTAAATGGAAATAAAGCTATGATCTGGCTCATCTTTCTAGTCTATTTATCCTCCCAACTCCCCCAGTGCTACAAGGAATATTATCCTCAGCATTACACGGGTGGAGAAGGAAGAAACAAGAAGCTAATCTGACTTGTTCAAGGTCACAACATGAATGTGTGGGAAGTAGGGAGCTGAATCCACCTGCTTCAAGTTTGAGGCTTACAACCACATGGCTCTATTGGGCTCCTTCCTCTCTGGCTCATCCTCCCTCTCCCTCCAGTTTAAGTTAACTCATTCATTCATCTACTAGGACATAAATAAATGTTGACATTTACTTAATGTTAATATAAGTCATCTGGAGAGTCCATCTTGGGAATCACCAAAAAATATGTTGTGATCACAACAGGTAATGGCTGAACAAGTGGTCTCTTGCAAAAGAGATACCGGGTTCTTCAGATAAAGCAAAAAAAGAGCCAAGATTAATTACTAGCAGATTATTCTACTGTTTCAGTGCTGTGTTCCTTTCTGCTGGCTACTGTCCAAGAAGGATGCTGATGAATTGGAATGGGATCAGATATGTACCTCTGAACGATAAAGGGATGGGAAACACAGCCTCGGGTGCAGACACAGATTGCTAATTGAGCTGTTGGGTTTTTCTTAGCAAAGCAAAGATCAAGGGCTAAACTGAGAGTCTGTGAGCATCTATGTGGAGAAGGGATTTTCTAAATAACAGGCTGCCAGTCTAGCCAGTGTGTGACTAGGTAAAATAACTGGAAATTCAATCTAAACATTTTTAGATTCACAATTACCTTTATGACAGTTTTCAAAGGACTCTGGTAGGTTTTCCATGCCTAGAAATTTCAGCATTTCAGATTTCAATAATACCTTTGATAAACAAATCATTGTTCATTCTAAAAGTCTTGCTTCATTTTGAAATGTGTGGTGTATAGAAGGAAACAAAGAAAACAAATTTAAAAATTCGGTGTGTCAAAATTGTCAGTGTAAATGAGTGGATTGGAATTTGTTCAATGTAATTACAGAACAATGTCATTTTTTTTACCCCCACCTTGGGATGCAAAAACCAATTAACACAAAAGTGAACCTATTTTACAGTTTTCCTACAAACTGCACTACAGGTGTCTCTTCTAGCAGACATCTAGCTCAAACAGCTGTTTCTAGCACTTCCAGTGGAGTGTTCTCCAGGGCATTACCTCTGCTGAGAGCACGGGGAGCTGTGCCTGTTGATGTGGAGGGAGCACTCCTTCCAGCTCTCATTGACTTATGGCTCTCATCTGAACCACACAAACTCTCTTCTCCTTCCTGAATTTGGCTGTTTGAATGATGAGGTAGATCTTGCTTGGGTTTGGGCAATTTAGGTTCCTCGCCTATCACGTGTGATGCCTTCCCTGCCAAGGAGAGCTGAGAAGCACTTTATTCAATAAAGAAGCTTTCACGATGAAATCAGTTTCCATGTTGGTCTGATTAAGCTTACATTTGTTGACCTTCAGGTCTTGGTTCAAAGCTCAAGCGGATTTTAGCTCTGAGTTAGAGAGTCCTTCATTGTAAAGAGCTGTTGAATCTACCAGAAGACTCCTCTGGGGACTGATTTCTGTCAATTGGTTATCTGAAATATGATGATTTATGAATACCTGATACTGTGTTGCTGGATGGATATGTTTAGTAAACTGCAAGTGAAAATAGTGCAGCCTCCTTGGGACCAAATAGATGGAGAAAATATTACTCACTTCAAAATGATAAAAAAGGTGGAGAAAATAACACTTCACGATCTGCACTGTTCATATGCCATGCACACCCTGTTTCCACCAAAACCAGGGAGAAGATGAAATATAGATTTTTAATGGGTGCATATTTAATCACAACCATTTCTCTCTATAGAATGCATAAATGTACAAAAGCAATGTGAAGGAAGATGTAGAACTCTATATTTGAGAAAAAAACCCCTTTCATAATATTTTGCATGCCTAAACTGTGTTTTTATTGTAGTTCATTTTATCCCCTGTGTTCTGAACATCCAGGCACGCTGGGGTGCTTTGTTTTATAAATTTATAGTGACAACTTTCAGTAAATTGCCTGATGAAGACCATAAAATCGGACTCTTCAGATTGCCATGTGAGTGGATCAATGTTCTATTTTCCAGTGTTATGATAATGAGTTAATTTTGAAGATGTATTGTGTGATTTGGCATTAATTCTGGCATTAAAATCTACCTTGTGTCTGGACAACAGTGCAGTTTGCTACAGTGCTTAAGATAAAAAGTACAGAATTGTAAATGAGATTTCTTGGAGTGGATTTTAGCTCACCTACTTAGGCCCAAATATTAAAAATGTTGAGCTGGTCATCTTGACTCTAATTGGGTGAAAATAATTGATGCTGCTGGGTCTAATGTCCCCTGAGGCAGTGGGGATGCAGTGGGTGGGGAGGATGCTCCATGTGGTCTGTAGGGCTTGGGAAGAGCATCATGTCAAAACCTCCTCTGATCCTTCTCCACTTCTACTGGCAACTCCTCTGCTATCTTGAGGAACTGTGAGAGGAAAGAAAAAAGACATCTCTAGATGATTTCAGTAAGGAAAATACTTGATGAAACTATAAGGAAAAGCTCAGCCAGTGCTGCTGGAGACCTCTGAGGAGCACCAGCACATCCGTCCTGCTGTACGAGCAAGCTGGGGGACAGGACAGGACCGACTCCACTGGGGCTGCTGGCATCACATCCACTTCTTCTCATGTCTTTAACTCACAGAGAGTTTCCTCTGAAGAATGGAAAGCTAAACTGGGTAATTCACTTCAGAAAGCTTCTCCTTTGCGTCTAAACAACAGGGGAGAAATCCACATCTCCTCTCTACCCAGGAGCAGATCAAGGAAGATTAGAGACAATTGCAGAAATATGGAACATAAAAGCACTTCCTGGTGGCAGTTTTGTACTTGAGATGATTTTTTTTCCCGAGGCAGTTTGGTACAGAAACTGAGTGTTATGTACAGTGATTTTCAGCAGGTAAAAGGCGAGTGAGCTCTAATTGTTGGTGCTCCTGTCTGGGTCCACACTGCACGGTGAGGATGTTACAGCTAAAACTGGGGGAACAGTTTGTCATGAGCTTTCTCGTCCAAGCTCCTAATAATTAATTTTTCACAGGTTTTAGGTCCTTAAATTGTCTCTTTTCACAACATTTCAAGGTATCTTTTCCTTTTTCTTTCCTTTTTTTTTTTTTTTTTGCAAGAGCAGTTTGCAATATATCTCACTGAAGACAAAGCAATCACCCATCAAAGCAGGCTGTGTTACATAGTCAGGAGTAGCACATGAATATATATGCCAGCTTATCAGGAAAGGCCATGGATCTACATCCCTACATATACACTGGTGATGTCAAGCCACTGAGAAAAGAGGAGAGACACCAGCTACATCATGTAATGGTAAGATCCACTGCATCCCACTGAAGTGAAAAAAAAGATGGCTAATTTCAGACAACATAATCAAAAAGAGAAAAAATAATTCAATGTCACCCCTGAAAAGCTTTGAAAGGTGCATGGTCCTTTCCTCCCACCGTGCAGCCAACCCTAAAGATCTGAATCTAATGCTGCAGGGTCCCAAAGGGCAGGAGGGGGTGGCAGCAGGGTCTTGTCACTGCCGTTGTCAGGGAGTTTCCCTCTCCCTGCCCTCCATAAAAAGAGCCATATATCATTCCCAATAAAGAGTCAGGGCAGTTGTGGCAATGGAAAAACTTTTCAATCTGAGTTGCAACAGGGTATTTTTCAATCACACAACAAAAAGCCAGCTTCTTTCCCAGCACAACCTGGAGTACACCCAGGAGCTGTCGGTTCCTTTCCCTCTATATGCTGGTATCAAAGATCACACAATAAAAAGCATTAGGTTTCTAAACTCAATGCAGCCAAAGTGGGAAATTGGATGAATTGCATTCTGACATATATATTTGACCCTTGCACAACTCATTTTTATCTTATTACTCTTGGGAGGCCGAGTTGAAAACAAAACAAAAACATACAATGCAGTGTACGTGGCACTGCAGTCTCCTCTCTTGAATACTGGAGCCAAGGTAATTTTCTCCTATAGAGGGAGAGGAATGCCAGTAGATAACAGTGACTGGTACTTGTCATTGATAACCGGAAGAGCATTGCACTACAAACATTCATAGTTCTGCTCTCTGTACCAAAAACCCAGTACAGAGGACAGTTTGGTTCATTAACCCTATTCTATATTGACTGTACCTTCTCCCGAGAGCCTTGGTTTCCAATTACTAAGGCAATAGTAGCATTATCAAAGCCATAAAAACTTATTTTTCCACATAATCTCAGTAAGAATGGACAAAGGTGGGGTATCAGAGAGGAGAAACTACATTTCTTTAGTCTTCATGACTGTTGTGTGTTGCTGCACCAGTGATGGATGCGATGTGTAGGAGTTCCTGTCATGGAACAAACTTGGAGATGCTTCTGAAACTCTTCTGGGAGAGTTGGTAGTCCTGGGATCAGGAAGTGGAGACCAGCACACCAGGATGCAGCTCCAGCTCTGTCTGGCTGTGGTTTGGTGAATGACTGAAGCTGATTAAGTAAACTAGATAGGATTATTCCATATTTAAATCACATGCACTTTTAAATATATTCTGAACCAGACCTTAAACTATCTCTTGATTCCAAGCTAAAAGTTGTAGGTAATATTTGCTCTTTCCCTTCTTTTTATTGATTTAATTTTTTTTCCCTGTTTTTCTGAGATCATTCTAAAAGTGAGGATTATATTTTACAATATGTTTAAATCCTCTTTCTCAGTTAGGGTCAAGAGAGGCAATAATTATAACCAAGGATCTATTCTAAGTTTTGGACAAGCTGTTTTAATGATTATATTCACATATTAATACCCAGATCCTTCAAGGTGTTGAGAAAATGATATTTTGCTAAATATCAGATATTAGAAAAAGAGCTGTCTGGTATAATTGGGTAATAGTAATGTGTTTTATAATATGTGCTGACATTTTCAAGCAGTAATGGCACGCTCTGGCTTGGCGATTATGGACACTGAAGAGATATATAGTGCTCTTAGATTGTGGAGGATATTTTTACACCACTTCCTTTTGAACTATTTAAAAGTCAAGATATTGAAATGTCTGTTTGGATGCCCTGATTAGGCCAGGGTGGAGTTTGGTTTCACATTGATATAAATCTGAGAATGCCCTCCTGATGTCATCAGGAATAAACCCACAGAAGACCACAGGGAAAGCAGAATCAGACCCTTTTTATTCTTATCTGGTGAAATCTAAGCAAACCAGAGGTGTATAGTTTTTCCCATTGGCCTCAAAGGTAACCAGGATTTTAGCAGTTTACATTTCATTTACTACCCCCTTGCTCAAAGCATCACATGGCAACTCAATGGCTCTGACTTCAGCCAGGTTCCCCCTTCATCATCCAACACCGTTGGGCTGGTTTGAGCTCACAGAGTGTGATTTTGTCCTCGGATTTAATTTTGCAACTGGCCTCCAAAACTAATTGTGAAATGTATTTATTATTAACTAGGCATGAATTTTAAATAACTCCACTGAACATCTCGATGCATAAAACCCGGATTTTTTTCAATCCTGCAGCCAGGCTTGGCTGTTGATATTAATTTATTTAGCATTTTTGCACATGAGGAGAGGATATGATCATCTCCCACTTTACATATTTATATGTATACAGATGGATAATTAAAAAGTAAAAACTATTTAGGATGTTACTTATTGTATTATTTATTATTATTGTGATAACATTTTATTGTAACAATTAAATGTCAAGTTATTTTCTTTAACCATAGGGTCTGAATTAGTACTTGCTGGATGTTACCTTTTTTCTTTCCATAGCAGGAGCACTTTAAACCCCCCATATAATGCAGGTTTATCTCTGCCCTTCCCAGCTCTAAAGAATACACGGGAATTCAGTGCCAATTTTAGGGGCAGCTGCAGACCCACAAGACCAAAGGTTTGTCTCGATAGCAGTTTGCAGACAGATGCAAGCTCACTGTGCCGGTGTTTGGAGCCAGCCAAAAGCCATGTGGCTGTGGTTAGCACAGAGCAAGCCCTGTGGAGAACCATCGTGCAGTCACTCGAGTACCAAACCACGGGGCCATATGGCTCCTGGTCAGCCCAGAGCATGAGCAGAGCCAGCCAGCCCTTGGGAATGACCCGTGTCTGCCAGCAGCCCCTTTCCAGAGAGGGTGGCAGGACAGAAGGACCCCGCTCTGCTGGGTGACACTTGGTGCCAGCAGGGAATGATGAATCTGTGCTGGAAACAAGGGCTGACAGCACAGAAATGCCAGCTCTGAAAGCTTTGCTATTTAGCAGTGGTGTTTCCAATGGTGTTTTAGCCTATGAGACCTGTGAGCTAAGCCAAATGCTGTCTGAAATTACAGTGGCAATAGGGATGCATCCAGATTTGAAGTCTGATGCTGCATCAACACATTTTATTTTTTTACTTCTTATTTTTTTACTTCTTTTTTTTTCCCCCCCAAAAAATAAGCAAGAGGCATTTAGATAAATCTTAATGGTTTTTGTGGAAAAGTTGTTTGTTAAAGGTTGTTGTGGAAAGTCCATGCTCAGATGGGCAGGCTGAGAGAGTAAGTTCTGTGAGTTTAAGCAGCAGTGTACCAAAACAGCCATAAGTATAGCACAGAAGCCTGGGCATCATTTTGACAAATGAGATTATATAAAAAGATCAATATAATTGTCGAGCAAGCAGCAGTGCAGGAAAAATTGCCAAGCAGCAGTCTTGCCCATCTTTACCCACATCGATTAGTACTTGCCTTGGTCACCAGGCATCCTCAGCACCAGGCAGGTTTGGCTCTGTTGATGCTAAGAATGGCAAATACATTATTATTATTGCTGTTCGCTATTGCTAGCAGTGGATCCACACTAGTGGATCTCAAAAGGAATCACAGGAGAGGATCCTTCGTGGCAATCAGAGCTGCTCCAGGTTGGCTGCTGGGTTGGGGTGAAGATGCACATGGAGGGCAGGTCTCTCCAGCTACAGCTCAGTGCTGGATTTACCAGCCAAAAACTACAATAGAAACAGTCCATGAGAAAATGTGTGTAAGTCATGACTAACATCCTTCAAAGTGCTGAAATCGCCTGCTTCTTTCTTTTTTTCTTTTTTTTTGGCAGAACTGAAAATAATTAATAATAGTAGAAGCCCACAGCCCACCTCACGCCCTCATAGGCAGCAGATGCAAGTGTAACCAATGAGCTAATTAAGCAAACAACAGCAAAGCAGGGAAACCTCAACAAAAATCCAACATTTCTTAATAGCTTCAGATCACGTAGCAATCGCTGGATTGTCTTAACAAATAGACCATTATGGAGAACTCAAAGTACTCTGCAAGTGGATGGCCTAGCATCTCCACACCCAACATCATTTGCCTTTTTGTAATTTGAGTTGTTCTAATAAGTCTGGACTTGCTAGGTGAGGCTGAAACAAATCAACATGACCCAGTCACCCTTTGCTATTTTTCTTCCTAGGGCTGCATCAAAACACCATGGATATACTTTCATTTATTTAAGAGGATCAGGCACTTGAGCTCTGTTGTGTGCAGGAGAATGACTGGGGCTGTAATAAAAAGAGTGTTTTACAGAAAGTAAAACATAACTGCAGAAAAACAGTCAAAACATAATGGAATTGAAGGGTCTCAGCCACCTGACCAAGAAGGCAGAAACAGCTTGTTCTGAGGTTTTCAGACTTACTGAACTCCAATAGTTGAAGAAAAGTCTGGTATATCTCAGATACTAATCTTGCAATAAAGTAATTTTAAATGCAGCTTTACAAAAGATTCTGAATTGACATTTACTAAGTTTTTTTTATCAGCAAAATAGGAACGTGCATCTCCACCAAACCCATCGGCCGTTCCCACCAGTGCCACCCGTATGCACCACTCCACAGTTCCATCCCGGTTAAATCCCACCAGTTTGCACACAGCCAGTGCAACCAATGTCCAAGATTATAGAAATACTGGTGGAGCAAGACAGAATGTAGAACACAGATGGGGGTATCTGACATTTGTAGGAGCACCTGGGACCAAAACCTTCATGTGAAATTGCATTATATTTCTAGGTTTTGATCATTCTGCCTTACTCATCATTAGCATTTTCTTTACTGTTAGTTCTTCTTACATATGCAGCTACCTAGTTAGTACACATAAATACATGAAATTATTACCCAGTTTTCAGGATCTCTATGTTTGCTCTTGAATGTTTGATTTCCTTTCTCCCTGTGCACACTGGCAAGTTTTTCTAGTTAGCCCAGGAGAGTTTCCACAGCACACTCATGATTTTATGCTTTCAAATTTTCTGTTAGTCTGGTTTATCTATATTCCTCTTCCATTAGTCTTGTTATTTATGTTTCACAGGGTGGATATTTGCTTCAGGAGTAAGTCACCCCTGTTGGTTTTTTTCTAGATAACATACTTCTTCTCTTTTATTAAAAAAAACATCCTGTCAAAGGTTGCAATACCGCTGGGCTTGGTTAAAAAATTCTTTCCATTTCATATAAAGCCTGTATTTTAATTAGATGATGTTTTCTTTCTCTTTGTATATTGTCAGAGAATAAAGTTTAAGACAATATTCTTCAATACTTTATGCTTTCAATAAATAATTTATGCTGAGCTATATCATAAGCTACACTGGCTGCTTACTTTAGAAGGGCAAGGACTCTACAGAAGAACAGTATCCATAAATATTCTAAAAAGATATATTTAAAGGAAACAAATACAAAGGAAGCTATTACAAGCAGAACTTTGGAAACCAGACTGCAAAAACTGTATGATAATTTTGATCACTACCAGACTTGAAGCTGATATCTGGGTCATGTTTACAACAGCATTTTCCCTCTGCAGACTTAAGAGTTTTAAAGGAAAAAAAGTTGTGAAAAACTGGATTGGGATACAGAACCTGAGAAGTATAAATTTCCTTAGCAGGCTTCCCTAGCAGCTACAAAGGCTGGGCTTGGTTAAAAAAATAGAGAAATATGTGTGCCCAGTCAGATATATCCAAAATTTGACTGCACTTCTTTGATTTTTCTAATTTTCAATTGTTATTTCAATAAATATCCTGAACTTACTAACCTGATCTATTAAAGCAGAATTATTTAAGCCCAAATTTTTTGCTTAGTACCCATGGAAACAATTAAAAAACAATTAGGGAAAAGTAATCGGCTGCAACAGAGTGATCTACCCTGTTCATGGATTAACAATTCCCCTTCCTACTTAGATATGCGACATTTTTAAGTAAATATTTTGACCCAGTTTTTGCATATTGCTTATGCAACCTCTGATGTTGAACTGAAATACTTGTGTTTGATGTTTAGTGAATGAGGTAGCACATCATGTCTTTTACAAGATGTATTTAACTTGAGGAAAACTCTCTTATTTTCTACGCTGCTGTAAATACTCAATATAGAATTGCTTGGAAGAGACAGTCTGGAAACCGCTTTGTATTTATGTTAGTAATCAATATATTTTTATAAATGAACATCTGATTACAGCCCCATAAACCCCAGCCTTGCTAGAACTCCTTCACCAGTACAGGCACTGCGCACACTATTTGCATGTGCACTTATTACTTCTTTTATCTCCAAGACAGTTCTTCAAAGAGCATATTTGCTCTTTCCACATGGGTTTGGGAGTGTGCTGGTTTCTGGTTTCAATTTTGGATTTAGTAGTTTGTCATAACCAGGTGCAATTAGAAACAAAACAAACCCTTCATGCTGAGCAAAGCCCTGTGTGTCCATCCAGCCGTGAAGATGATGGCTTTAAGTAGCTAATTGCAGAGCGTAGGTGTCATTTGCCTTTGGTTTGTACTACAAATCGAAGAGTGACAAGAAATATCATTAAAAAGATAGTTAGAAGGGGCTTTGTCAACCAGAGAGGGCCTGCCTGTGTCTGAAATATCACGCTGATTCCTAAGAGAAGTTGTGATCCCACACCGAAGGTTCTGCCTGTGCACACGGAGAGACAACCTTGGTACAAATTGAATGTGGAGTGGATAATCTTCTTTCCCACAAATCTATCTACAAGCGTTTGGGCTCAGATTTGAGGCTTTAACTTCTGACTTCAACACCAACAAACATTAAGTGCCTTCTACATACCACATATTAGTTTTTTTACTTGGGTCATCTTGTAGATACAAACTCTGCACCTCCAAAAAGGAACCAGAGGTAATGATGTCCTCCCTGAGAGCAGAACTATGCTGTCTGTACTCAGATATCACTTCTCTCCATTTCTGTGCTACTAGATTGATGTATGACATGATCAATGGGAATTTTTTTTAGCTAAACCCAAATACTCTATGGCAAGGAGATGGTTTCAATACTGCAAATGCGATATATATACACTTCAGTATCCTGTGAGTCTGCAAGTCCTTTTCCAGTTGAAAACACCCCAGCCTAATGCTCTGCAAGGCCAATTTCAGGCTGAACAAAGTTTACACCACCATTTATTTCCTGATTTTGGATTCATTAAAAAGTAAGACCTGCACAACCTCACATACAGAGACGTTATTAGAAGTAAATCACTTAAGTTTTGCCCACCGCTAAGAGACATGGATCCTTTTTATTAGTTAAATCACATGTTCAATTAGAGCTTCATTGCAGTTAGTAGCATGATGTGGAAACTGATGAAGCCCCATAAAGCAGATGATTAAGGCTCTGGACACAAATAAAAGAAAGAACATGTTACACTTCTTTTTATGTGGCAGTTCTAGTGTTCTATAACTAACTGGTAAGGTGCTGAATGCAATGTAATTAATATGGCAAATGCACTGCAGTGCAAATAAACTGTTATGAGTTACACTTCATTTTAATTAGGCACTCAGTTCATATTCTTCCACACTTTGAATAGACCAAGTAAATAAAAACATGGCATGGTGCTTTGTATACAGATCGTGCAGTGCTCAGTATGCAGTTCAGTTCCCATGTAGTTTTATGTGAAGTACATAAGCAGCCTGATAACCATAGCATATTTATATTGATGATTGTCACTTGGAAGGGAAAATGGAAATTTTGCTGTTCAATAGAAAAAGCTGTTGGAATCAAGTAGGTCACTAAACCAGGGAACTTGTACAAGAGAGAGCAAGAGACAGATCTTCTATAACATCATGTACATTCTGCACACCGTGAATTGTTACTAAACAGTCTTGTTTGATATTGTCACAATCTGCAGACCATGACACTAAGAGCCAAATTAACACTGGCAGCCTTTCCACTCCTTTGTAGTTCAGTATTACACACAGACTCTTTTCAAAAGTGAATTTATGCTGCCCTTCCAGGTGCCTGCTACCAGTGGTACCAACACCATATCTCACCCCCACAGAGGTGCTCAGGTGATGGCATTATAATCTTTATCACCTCACCTTCAGCCAAAGGCAGCTTTTTTGGGCCAAAAGAAAAATTCTTGGAGCCAATTAAATGGGGGGTAACAGAAGCAAGAGCTTTGAGTACAGAACTTACTTTTACGAAACTGTATCATGCTTTAAGCAATTCTACCTCCAGTAACTGCAGTAGTAATTGCAGCCTGGGTCCTAACTTATATTCTCAAGGTATTGTATGTTACAGTGCTACATATGCTATTTGTGGTAGTGGGATCTATCCTCTAGGCAGTGGATCAATATCTGTACAGTTTGTTAGTTCTACAGTCGATGGTCATGGCTTCTGGTCTGATCTGGTTTCAAATGAAAGACTGAGAGTGCCAGAGATGCGAAACAGTCTCTGTGTATCATTGCCGGATAATGCATTTCCCATCAGGCTCATGCAGCTACAGTATGGTATTTACATCCATATATATAATAACATTAATAACATCCAAATATTTTATAACACTCAGGGACTTTGAATGTCTATTACCAGCATATTACTCAAAAGCAAAGAACCACAAAGAGCATGATAAGCCTTACAATCAGCTTTAAGTCTAATGGACAGCCCTTGGCAAAGTGGATGGGAGGTGTTTGTAAGCAATGAATTAATCAAATTCAGAAAGAACAACTGCTTATTTGACTTCCACTGTACAGATAGTCTGCTAGAAACAGATCATATAATATAAACATGTATACATATAACTGTTACATATGTATGTTTGTATGCATACATATATAATACAGTCTACAGATACATGTGTATAGATAGATAGACAAATATATTTGTGTATGTATTTGTATGTATCTCAAACATTTCCAGTCTCTCAGCCTGCCATTGACCTTCCTGTGGCTGTAATTATCTATATACATTTTAAACATTTTACTTCCACCTCACTGGTGGAAATCCAGAGTTACACAGGTGATTTTGATTCCCCTTAATGCCATCAAACCTCCCAGAATGGGTGGGCTGGAAGCCTTGGTGCTTATTTAAGCCAAGTGTGTTTGCTCTCTTGTCCCTCTTGGCAGCGGAAGCAGGAGCAGCTGTGTCTGACCTGGGGAGTGTTTGGAGTGCAAGGTAGGCAGAGAGTTTTATGAACATTTTATGTACTGCAATTACTGGAGCCTGAGAAAGGGAGTCTGTGCCAGATATTGGTTTGCTGGAGAGTGATGGCTTGAGGAAGATGTTTAAGGTCTAGGTATAATATGGAAGAGGGAAGGAGTAGTGGAGGTGGTATGTATTTCTTGTGTTCTGCTGCAGTTATGAAAAGCTGATGGAACAGTTGGGGTAAGGAGGCTGCATCAGGGAGCTCTGCCCTCTTCCTTCTTCCTTTCTAAAAGCAAACCTACCAAGATACAAACTTAGATTAATCCACGTGTTTCACCTTTTGCTGTGAGCTGCAGTTTTAACCTATCGATGTTGGGCAAGTTCTTGTGTGTTTACAGCCAAGAACAGAGATTTTCCAGTTCTGTTTAAACTTTCAAGATTCCTGGAAGCTGTAGAGAAGACCTGATTGAAAGGATCAGCGCATATTTCATGCAGAGTAAATGCTTTTTTCTCTTTGCAGTGTCTGCATTATGTGCAGACAGCGTTATGGCATCTAAGTAGTGTTAATAAATTTCAGTATTCTTAATCTTCAAATATTCCAATTCAATTGACCAGTTCATTTTAAATGGGGTCAATGCTGCATTTTTCCTAATGTGTGGTGACTGGTTGATTTCCCTGTGGCAGTATTAAATTGCCATAGTGAAGCAGAGTTCAAAATCTCCTGTGGTAAATGCATAGTGTTATTTTTGACCCTAAGAGTGGGGTCAAAATAGGACAAATTACACTTGCAAATAACCTCTTTCTTGAGCCTGAGGTACAGAGACATAAAGTCCAAAGACCAGGAAATGACTGCTCCTATTGCTACTACTAGGAGGTCAACATATTTAATAAAGAGCCTGATATCAAATATACCTTTTTTTTTGGGATGTTACATGTTTATATTTTACACTGCTATTCAATGAATTTGCCCAAATGAGGAAGAGAGGGAGATGAAATCTTTCTCAGCCTGCTTTATCAAAAGCTCTTTCCACCCACATCACCTCTCTGAACCACATATGGTTGATGCAGCAGCTGCTTCTTTTTTATGGAGGTTGGAGGAAAGCATCAATACTTCCTGTAAGCCCTAAAAGCCATCCAATGCTGTTATTTGCATCCTTGCAGATAAGGAGCATTGACACAGAAGTGTTTGTCTGGTTATTCCTCCTTGCTTGTTTCAGGCTTTCACAGCCCAGGCCATGTCCCTTCTGTGAGATGGAGCAATCTTGGGCTCCCATAGCACACTAGTAGCCTTTTATTGTAAGAATAGCACAAAAAACTTCACTATTGTTAGTAGTTAGAACACCGACTAACACTTGAAACTCTTCTTTTAGTAGATTGTCTTCATTCACAGGCCTGCAGGATTGGAAATGTCTATCAACCTAGTATTTTCTACTATGAATATACTTATTGTTGCTTCTGTGAAGCAAAGAATTGGATGAAGGGGTAAATACAGGGTATGCTTGGGTCAATAGAATGTTCCTGTGTTGCCCAGGGAAATCACAAGTAGTGTGGAGCATTGTACTAATCTGAGCACTTTCAAATTGGTTGCAAATTACATGCTATCTGGTCTGCCAAGTACCTGTTAAAACTTAATGGTCTTAACCTGTTCTTAGCTCATTTGACTAGATGACAGCTATTCAAATTCTTCCCAAGGCTAATTAGAGAAGCATAATCACTGTCTTCTGATCTTTTATTTCATCTGACTTGTCAACAACTCGCATCTTCATGGGGGGACTCCAGAGACTTTTAGAACTTGCTCACTTTTTTCTTGTATTGGTGAGATCCATCTGACACCTTACCTCCCACCTGTAAACTCTTCTCATTTGGGATCTACCTCCACAGTCTCTGGGCTTTGCTTTGACCTGTTTCCATGTGTGCCATAGATATCACTAGTGTAACAATGAAAATGCTGGTGCTCTTCTGACCTTTAACTTAAAATTCCCACTGGTTATTCTCAGCTGGTAGGAAGAGTAAACACCCACAGCTAATATCACTGCAATTGGACACAGGCTATAAATTTCCAGAAATACTGGGAAAAAATATTCTGTATGATCCATTCAGTGTTTCTGATTTTTTCACTGGACAAGCAGCAAGTTAAGGAAACAGGAAAGATGTGTAAGAATTAGATGTCCCAAGAGAAGTGGGGAATGATTGTTTTGCACAGCGTGGTGAAGAGCCAATAAAGTGGTCAAATCAAAATGCTTCCAGCAAATCAGAAACCCAAGAACTGGAACCAGAGAATTTAAGTGAGCTCTCAATGGCAAAATAAAATAAACCAAACTGCTCCTTTCTTGGTCAATCACTTGTCCAGAACTCAAACTACTTAACCATCCTGATGTAAGATGCTTTAAATCCCACTTTATAATCTCCCTAATATCTTGTGCTTCCCATACCTGTGCTCCCACCAGTTTTCAAGGATATCTTTATAGAAAGGCTTATTTTCCAAACCAGGGGGTCAGCAGCACTCCTTGGTAATGAAAAAAATGCTGCTGTATTAATTGGTGTTGAATGGTGAAGTGGCTGTTGATATTGCTGGAAGGATAGGAGTGGTCTGAGAGCTTTTAGCCTATCAACACAATTTGATATTAATTAAATCAGAAAAAAATTTAATATATCAAGTTTTATGACTTCTGGAGTATGTGCTGCTTAACACTTTACAAGAAGCTTCTTTTGTAATTTAGTCCATGTGATGGTTTTCAGCTGATAAAACCACAACAGAGCCCTTTTATCACAGTAGGACACTTCCCTCTCCCCTCAGATTTTGAGCAATAACAATTCTGTGGGGTAATAATTATTCCGGATGCACTGTACCATGTAAATTAATCTGTTGCTTTGGTAGTGCTACTCCAAAAGCAATGCTGATGGTGTATGCTAAGAATGAGCAAATTAATTAGCCAAACTGTGAAATCAAATAAATCTCACAGCAGTGACCTCTGTGTCACTGAATAAAGACAGACATTAAGTTGATGTGTAGTTATTTAGTTGAAGTAAAACCAGAACCTGAAAGTGCTAAATGTTCTCATTATTCTGACTTAAAATAGGTGTTCAGGTTGGCAATACGTTGCTGGCAATGAGAGATGGAGATTTTATGTCCATTTAGCTTTTTGTCTGGTTCTGCTGAGAACAGGAAGATAAAGCAAATGCCACAAACCAGGACGTTTCATTGGAAAGCTGCATCGGGGATAAAAATCAGAACCTATAGATTTCCTATTGATGTCTGTTTATATTGTACAATATCTCTGCCATACACAGCAGCTCACTGGAGCTAGCATCTAATTTGGCTTTGTGCAGCACTTGGCCTCTCAGCTGCTGAACTTGGGAATACCTTTCAGTGCTGATGCTTTTATCTCATCCTCTCTGGGGGGTGAGAGTTTCCAGAAGCTCTGAGGAGCATTTGTGATTTCAGATAACACTGCTACTCTGTTCTCTTCCTTCTTTCTATACTAACCCAAAAAATAAAGCCTGGTATTTGCAGCTTTATGCATGGCAGAGAAATGAAATTTATGCGTGTGGTGTCAGGGTTGTACAGCAGTGTATAATCTGCAGGGTTGCAGATGTTATCAGCCATGGTATTATCAATATATGCTGATGGGACAGGAATTTAGTGATGTTTTGCAAGAAAATTCTTGCAGACAGCTCAGTCTTGTGAGGTTTTTATGCTGTCATCTATCATGGAATTACTGCAAGAAGAATAAGTGTTTTTTACCTGAAGGGGGAAAAAAATAATAGTCTTCATTGCATTTGTTTATAAAAGGTCAGAGTGATATGTGGAAAAGTTCATTGGGTTACTCTATCCAGAATTATATGTTCAACAGTCAGTAAGTGTATGTGATTTACTGCTGGGGATGTAAGTAAGGGGCTTTTGCCTGAGTGATGCATCAGTGACAGAAGGAGTTCTTCACTGGGAAACCTGGCTCAGGAGTGGGGGTCTGAGGTTCAGTACCAATGGTCACCCAGCCAGCAAGTCCCAGGGGAGGTAATTACCTTGAAATGCTTTCAGTCTGCATTTCAACTTCTAGTTATTGACCAGTTTGTACTTCCTATTGGTTAAATTCTTCCACATCCGAATGGTGACCAAAATCATTCATGCTGGGGCGGTTTTTACAGCACAAATTGGAGTCTTGGTAATTCTTTCTCCACCCATGAATTTTTGGCTAGGCTGGAGTAATGGCCCTCAATCCCCAAAGCCATTTTTGGGTGTCTATCCCCAACCAGTTTCAATGCAGAATAGATGCCTCAGTAGGAACTTGGCACTTAACAGAGTTTCAATTAGCCAAGATTATAAGATTTATAATGTATAATCAGCAAAATGAGAGAGCGTTTCATTCAGCTATGGATGTGGTGGTTCTGTGGGGTAAAATCTTTAAAAAAATCACTGCACTGTCACTAAGAATATATGTCTGGTGCTGATGCTTAAAGACAGACATGTACTGTATAAGAACTGCAATATTCCTGTCCAGAGTACTCGGTGTTAATCCCTCTGATCAGGAAAGATCACAAATTCAAATCCCCCTTGGCTATCTGCAGTATTGATAATGAATGCATTTGTCTGCCACTTAATTCTACCTATCTACCTTGCAAAATGCATGAGTAAATGAGAGAGAATTTTCAGAGGTGAGATGTGAAAACCCTACATCTGGGTATCCACATGCAAGCAGGAAAGTGATTCGTAATAGAAGTGTTGAAAGATTGTTGGTAGTATTTTATATATAATCTTTTACCAAGGAGGAAATGGATTACTTTCTGGATACTTTTCTACTCTATAGTGTGTGATTAACAGTAAGACTACAAATGTTATAAAAATGTGGGGTCTTTCAGAAGTGAAGGCCCCAGTACATACAGCTGCTGGTTCCTGCAGTGCCCCAAATAGAGGGATGGCATTGGGGTAGTTCAGTGTGGGATGCAGAAATGCAAAGACAAAGACCAATAGCAAACCCAGTGGGAGACCAAGGCTTCATTCTCCATGTCCCATTAGCTTTATAATATGGATACTTTAAGCACTGAGGGTTTTGCCATTAAAGGAACAATATTCCTTTTTAGGGAACCTGTTGGTGATAATTTTCCTTTAGAGGCTTAATTTGCACTGTGCTTTCTCTAGAAAATAGCAAACTGATTTCCTTGTGAAGTTTATTTAATCCTCCTGAGGACACACCTTGCTCCAGCACCTCTGCCTTGGCGCAGCCTTGCTCTGGGCTCGGTTATTGATGAGATGATGATGGGACAAACATTTCCCATACAATATTTGTTTGATAAAGCAAATTTACGGTGGCTTCCTGTACTTCATTCTTTAATTCCCATTTCAAACCACTTCAGAAGGTGAGAGCTTCAGGATTTTGTTTTCAGATATAGCTTGTAGGAGGAAGTTATTACAGCTAATAAATGATATTTCACTGAAGTACACTTAATCCAATTCTTCTTTTGACCATGCTGATGTAACTTCATTGAACAATTCCTGACTTCTGTCAGGATTGCTGCAAGGAAAACCAAGCTGGAAGGATTCATGTGAGATGCAGATAGCAGGAGCAGAGTGGAATAGCCTGATTGGAAACTTGCATGCAAGATTATGATGTGGAAAATGTGGGAAAAATCATCAAAAAATGGATTCAGCAAATTATTTCAATTATACCAAAGCTGCACCATTTTGAAGATATTAAATTTTTATTTTGAGTATTATTTGATAAATCCTAGTCTTTCACAGTTTATGAATTATGCAATATTGTGCATAGTGATACATTATTCAAACCAATATTTTAATATAAATGAATTGGAATAAATAAAAATATTTTTATTTTGTGCTAAAGATATGTTTTGACATTGCTAAACTGACTCAGGAAATCATGCATTTCTTACTCGAAAATCTTTAAAACTCTTCACTGCAACTGCTGCAAGGCTGCACATTTCAACCCAAACACAATTCTGCAAAAACCTCTAGACCAATTGTAATTTTAATGTTTCATATTCAGAATTAAAACATAATTCAAGTGCTACTTTTGGATTAGATAAATATACTATTGTTTACAGTTATGATAACCTTAAGATCCTGAAAATGCCTTAAAAAAGCTAATTACATGGTTTTGTTTGCTGTTAGTAAAAGCAGAAGAATAACAACCCAACTCATTTCATCCCCACTGTGATTTCCTCTGGGCTAATTAAAGTGTACTCGACTGATATCTTAACTGTGCAGCTATAGGCAATCAAAATATTTAAAGAGACAAGCATCATTTTAGTGCTGTGCTCTCTGTAATGGGCTGTGCTGCTGAACAGGACTCGGGATGTGTTTGTGGGTACTGCAGAGTGTCACGGAGAACTGCCCTGGAGAAGACAGGATAATCCAGCACAGGCTAATACTCACCACCAAGATGCTCCAGACATCTGCAGGACTCTTATCAAGGCTTCCTATTCCTCCTCCCATGTCCTTTTGCTCCAGTACTGGTGCCATAAACCCTCCTTGAAACCATCTTTCAGGTGTCAACCCAATGGGATCTGCACTGCTCTGCCTGCACCAAAAAGTCTGGGCAAGCTTTCTCTTGGGTATTTGTGGAAGTGGGAAGAGAAATGGGATGTTAAAGCCAAAGATACTGATAAACACATTGCTTAAGGGTATTGTTGGTCTCCACAGGAGCTTGCTACCACTACTCTTCAGTTTTGGAGAGGATGGACTCCTTGCTATCCAAACTCTTCTAAAAAGCACAGGTCTTGTGCTGTCTGTCTATAGCTATCAGTATGCCTGCACTTTAAGAAATAGAACCTTCAGTAAACTTATATTCAAAGATCAAAATAGGTTTTACACACAAACATATAGTACTAGCATACACAACATACATCTTGAAGGAAATAGAGGAACCACTGAGGTCAAAAAGATTGAATTTTTTGTTTAATCACCTTTCTATTCTACAATTCTTCTGCCTCAGTGGAAGTGGACGGATTTTCATAAGTAATGGCCAGATTAATGCTTGTGAAGGTCTGACTAATGCATTGTGGTGCTGATGCAAGAATGAGCTCTTAAGAAAAGCTGATTCTTTACAAGCAACTGCCATTGACTTTTTTGGCATTGACATTTACATTTATAAGTGGCATGAGTGGACCATTCTTCACCTTTAAATGCACATGATATTTTTCTTTCCTATTTCTAGATGTTCCAGCTTGCTGATGAGTCTTTAATGCCAAGATTCAATGTGCATTAATTTTTACAGCTGTTTAGGAAGAGATATGCTAGACTGGAAATACTGTCTTCAGCCCTTCCCTATCATATTATACTATCGTGCTCTTAGGCAATAAATAACAGTGATTCATTCAGAGTGTGTAAACCTCTCCATTAAAATCCTCAGTAGGCTAAAGAGACCATCAGTGATCTCCTGTGGTTTTTGTTTTCTTTAAATGTTAATATTTAGCTCATCTTATTTTCTATCTACACTAAACAGTAGTGTTCTCTCCTACTACTCCTGAGGTAGAAATAAGTGTAAGTCTCACTTTTTTGGGCATTCAGTCCACAGGGGATGCCTGAAGCCATTAGCAGAAACAGTTTTGTTTGCTTTCATGATGTGAATAGTAATTATGTTTTAACTTCTGTGGCAGCTTTTTCTTATGTTTGAGAAATGAACCTTTCTTCTTCGATGTGGATTTATTCTACTGTGATTTTCCCCAGATTTTTGTCCACTCTAAGAATAATGTAGTATAGCATATGAATTTCCAAGAGCTGCTTTCCCCCTGCCCCTTGCAGTTGCTTATAATCCCACAGATTCACTCTATTTCTATACCTTTAAAATAAATTTCATTGTTCTTGTTAGGGTAGACAACAACTTAAAAGACTTTAAAAAACAAATGGAAACATGTTTTGTTTCAGGCTATGACCTGAAATTGTTGGAAAAAGAAAATAGTACCATTTTCTGAGTGAAGCTTTGCTATATTAATGAGATTTAAGTGGTAGGTATAAGATGTGAGCCACCATTTAAGTGTTTAACCTGAAACAGTTCAAATTCATCCATCATCCAAAGCATGTGCAAGAACTTTATTCAAGCAATAAGTGAAAATAGTTCCTTCTGTCTTTATCAGAAACCCCAATCAATGCCCAGTATGTCAGTCAAGGTCTGGCTATAACATTATCAGAGTGGAGTGAAGAACACTGGGGCTTTGTAGTAAAGACAAGACTTCCCTGATGGGCCCTTTTCCTTTTAAAGTCCTAATTGTAGAGAATTATAGTTATTATTTCTTACACTGACTATAAGGATTCGTATCCACTGAAGTTGACAGATGATAGGACTTCATTAAACATCAATAGATGTATCAGAATTGGCCTCAAAGAGATGACCCATTTTGTCTCTTGTGTTCTGTGTCATTCAAAGTACAAACTTATAAAACTATTGCAGTCATTTGCCTTGTCCTTGAACTTTCCATGTTTCATGTGTAAGAAGAGAGAGAGACATACTACTAATAGGGAAAATTATCAAAGCAATTTCCTTTTCCTTCGGTTTGTGTTGATAGCAAGAGTAGTAAGTATCCAAGGGAACTTGTCACTTCCCAAGGTAATGCATCAATCGCTTAACAATGGAAAGTACCATAAGATAAATAGCAAAAGATGACTGGGAGAGAAAATCTGTCCTTGGCATGTGTGTGTTGTCTCATGTGCCCTCTCCATCTTCTTTAAACAAATGCTAGGAGCACAGTAAGAGTGCTGAATTGGAGTTGTACATTTTCAAGGACAAGTGTGATATTAGAATAACAGACGCATGACTGAGCCAGAAAAAACAACTGAGGTTTTAAAGTACTAGAATGTAGAATTTGCCAGAAGACTGGGCAAAATAAGAAGTGATAACACTGATAAGGGATTATACAAGATCTGTAATGAAAATGATCATGTTTTGGCAGTCAAAGCAGAGCAATTTTGATAGACTGTCAGGGCAACCAAGTTACTTGTAGTTTTTGTTTTCCTGTATTTCACTTTGATTTACATATTCCCTTGTGAATATACTTCATAGTTTGCATTAGAATTGAGGAAAAACACAAGTGTCAGGCTTTCCTCTAAAAAGGATTACTCCAGCTGTACTTTCAGACTATGTAGCCCTGGATCTATGCAATTGCAAAAAGACTTATGCAGTCATGGGGCAGGTCAAAATGACACCTAAAACTTTACATCTCCAAATTTTATGATCCCTTAACCTCTCTGCACCAGATACATCTTCCAGAGAAAAAGGGAGCTCCTAGAAGGTATTTGAGAAAAGCTCATTCTATTAGGGATTTCCCCTTTCCCCAAAAGAACATCAGATGGCTGATTTGGCCAAATAGACTGCTCTACTGTGGGGCAGGCCCACAGACACCCGTGTTCCAAAAAATGCAGCAATTATTTAACAAAGTTGGAAATGTTGTGGTTTGTTCTGCCCATACCTTTAACCAGAGGCTGTCACTGTCTCCCCTGTGCAAACATCAACAGCTCTTGCTGTAAGGAAGTACTTAGCCAGAAGCATCACAGCACATCGGTCTTTCCAGTTATGTTCCTGTGTAAGAGAAGTTATGGCACTGCTGTTATGACAGGAAATGTTAATAGAGCAACTGAAATGTTAATTGGAAGAAGGCTTTTTCTTCTATAGTCTAATGATGGAGCAACAGAGACTATTTAATTGCAAGTAAGGAAAAGGAAGACCTGCCAGACTTGGGGACCAGCTCTGGGGAACAAAACTTTCTCTAAAGACTGGGTTTGAATCCCTGCACAGGATTTAGTAGCATGAAAAACACCAGTATTTAAGTATATTTTACATAGTGTCAGCAAATAATCTAGCATGTTGAAGAAAATACCTGGAACAGTTTTACCTGTGATTTCCTAGGGACAGTGATATACAGAGGTACCCGCACACAGGTTGGATGTGGAGGGACTTTGGAAGGCTTTGAGGACAACCATTCTGCAGGTGATAGTACAGTAGAATAGCCTCCTTCAAGTAAACAAATTAAAATTGGCAAAGGAAACCCATGACTAGCAGTCTGTGGCATTGCACTGATCTGCCTGATGTCCTCTGCAGCCCCTGGCTGAGGAGAAGGGAAAAGGCATGAGCTATGCCACTGCCACTATCTCCATAGCTGTGCACTCTAGCTCATGTAGAGAAGATTTAGCTTTACCTAGAAAAGCCTGTTCAGCTTTCAGTACGGGTCTACATTTGTAGACCACTCATCCTTTCTCAACACAAGGAAGGAACTGCTGACTAGAAACTCCTGTGAATTTGGACCAAAGTAAATGCAGGCACATCTGTTCCCACTGAGGTGCTAAAAGATTCATCTGGAGTCAATTAATTTCCTTATTAGAACAGGGAAAAAATGGGCTTGTGAGATCAAAATTAGACATTCTTTATTTGCAAATTAAAGTTATCTTGTTTTGTTCTCTGTAGCAGTTTTTTGTGTTCAAGTCTTTGTTGTCCAACTCAGGATTTAGGATTCCAAATACAGTCAAACCTTGCTCTTAAAATTCCTTGTCACTACTGATTACTGTTGCACATTGCAATTGTCTTTTCAGCATTAGAGTCTTCGTTTTGTTGTGAAACCTTGAAAGTAAAGCTCATTACCACACCTGAATAACAAGCACAGGTTTTAAAGCAGAGTAGGTGTATTATATTAAGGGTTGCAACAAGGAAAAATTAGCATAGACCTGCAACTAGCTTAAAGCTTCATGTTATCATTGATACAAAATATTATTTGTTCAATTTTTTGTGTTTAAATGGTCATTAAACAGAAAAGAAAATGAAGTTTCATCTTTCTGGCATGTTGTTAGGCAACATTTAGATTTCCTCAGTTTGTTAAATATTTTACACACCAAACTACAATGTGAGTTCAGTGGGGTGCCCCACACCCAAAGGGAATCCTTTTCAGTTGAATGCTCCATGAGGTTTACAAGGCAGGTACTAAAATATGATCTACCCAACCAAGTCTTTTTCCATTGCAGACCCACAGCCATGCAACTGCTTCATTCATGTGCCTCTACAGATATGCAGTGAAATTTTGGACCTCTGAAATCAAAAGTTCCCATTGGTTTCAGCTGGCTAAGAACAGAGCAGTACTCCACTAATGGGTCATTCAAATGAAATCAAATATTCAGGGAGTAACACTTCAGTTAATTTGGGAAAAAAAACTAAGTTAGATTGTGTATCCAACACTGACAATCCCTGTGCTGAAGAGGAGAATGAATAGACTACTTTTAGTACTACACAAATGAAGAGTATCTCCATGAATTCGGGATAATTGGAAACAGAATGCAGGGTTGTTTCAATAGACAAATGAATTCATATGCTTTTTTACAAAGTCATCTTAGGGAAGCTATTCATCTTCACCAATAGAAGAGAGATGAGTACCTGTTAATGAAGTCCTGGCACAGACCTGTTGCAGTTTTTGAGATCCAGCTTTTTATTGGAGAGAGATTTTAATATGTATTTACTGAAATCATTTAAAAAATGTGTGTTGGTGGAAAAAAGTCAGTTTATTCATGGCTTGGCCTCTTTTTCAGCTATTCAAAGTGATTTTACATTGGATTCATTTTCATTTGGAAAAGGTTGGTTCAGTTTAATCAAAATAGCTGGTGAGAGACTGACCACTTCTTTGGAGAAGTTTTTGCAAGGTGACATTGAATTAAACTCACCCTTAGAGTCAAAATGACCTGGTTCCCAATTCACGTTTCCCAGTCAGATGAAACCTTAGTTTTAAGAGATATTTTCAAGTAAAAAAAGCTGAAATTCAAGTTTCTACATAACTTGTCTTTCATGAAACTGCAGGGTTGGATGAAAATGTATAGCACAAAATTCTGAGAAAATAGGAATATGATCAATCCATAGAAGATCTTCATTAAAATGCGTGTGTAAACAACAGAAGTCTTTAAGGCTGACCTGACATTGAGAGATGCAAAGTGTGAAGTTCATTTCCTCCTTATTTTGTGGCAGAAATTTCACTGACACAGAATAAATGTTTTATCTCTTCACATTCTCCCAAATCAGAGTTTAAACTGCATTCAGTATCTTTGAGCAACTTATCCCTTTGTTTATGAAAATAAAAGCATATACAAGCATACAATATTCAGTTTTCATAGTAGAACTTGTATTTTCAAAGCAGATTTTAAGTCTCTGTTCACACTCCCCACGCCAAGAAAAGAATACAGCAAAAAAAAATAATTTAAAAAATATTCCCTTAGGCCCATATGCAGCCAACTCACTGAGAAGATCTTAACTATAAACAAACCACAATAAAAAAAATCTCTGAAGAATTGTTGCAGGAGGTTTTTTCTACAACAACACTTGGAAACTTTTAATCTGCCATGAGGGTTGGGTCTCTGGCTGGGTCATTGGGTGGATGCAAGTTGAAGTACTCGGTTCTTAGTAAAAGAAGATGAAGAGTGATGAAGCTATCAGCTTCAGACCATGGGAAATTCTGTGTATTATTGCAGCTGCACTGGTTTTTACTGGGCTGTAGAAGAGGTCACAAATATCTCCAACTCCCAGTGCAATCAATGGTGGCTTTGTATTTTAGTGCCTTGCAGCTCCTGTAAACCCAACCATATAGGGATGGATTTGCACAGATTGGGTTAGTGACTCGTGGGAACAATCCTAATCAGATAATTTGGTAGGGAAGGAGAGTAAATGTAAACCAAATTATGAGAGACGAGCCCAACACTTCCAATTTCCATATTTTTTTGTATTGGTGCTCTGATAAGCTGCTTCAGCTAGTGGCAAACCCTAGGGAAGGTCCAGGTGAAGTTTGATATGAAAGGCATTCACACACTAAGGATTAGGAAACAAATACAACCCTTGCAGGTTATTTACCTTTCAAAACACGTTCCAAGGAATCTTTGTGCGGTGAAATATAGAGAAGAAGCTCTCTCCTTGTAAAATAGCAACTGCTGTGATGTGGATGGGTCTTTAGTAACCCAATAGTGAATTCCTGTAACCATCCTGTAGCCACCCTGTAGCATCAGTCCTGCCCTCCTGGGGCTGTGTTGTCTGGTACAGGGCAAAGATAATGTTCTGTGAGGATGGGCAGGACAGAGCGTGGTCCCGGCTTATGCTTCAGGAGGGCTACCCTCTGCAGGTGAGCCTTGCAGTTTCCCCTCCTGTGAAATGATATAGTTCATACTTCCTTTTCGCCTACAGGAATATTTGATTTTAAGCAGATCCCTGTTTCTCAAAGAATATGCTAAATTAAGCCACTCTGGGAAGGTATTGGAAGGTATCGGGGAATTATGCCTTTATTGAAACTAAATATGAGTTACTTCTCCCTGCTGAATCCAAGATACAAGTTCCTATAGCATTTCCAGGAGTTTGTAATTATTATTATTTCCATTCCATATGGAACTTTATTGTAAATCTGCCAATGAATTTACTTCAACATTGAACTTGCCCGCCTGGATGAGTTTGGAATTTATTATTTCAATTTTATTCCCTACACTTTTTGTAGGAAATATTTTGTATTCTTTAGTGGAAGAACTCATACTGAATTTACAGCCCTTTCTTCATCAATAAATTCAGAAAAATCAAATTATTGTTAAGCATAAAACCCCAAATACTATGTTATTAAAGTACATTTTGAGACAAGGCATCATTTTGTTTTATGAGGTGTAATTCAATGCTACAGTGGTGTTAGAGCCTTGTATACAGGACACTTGGAGTGATTTTTTGTTGTTGAAAGATTGACATGGGAAATAAGTAATTACTAGTGAATATTTTAACTATTATTAATTTGCTTCTGTTTGTGGTATTTTCAGTGCTTCTGTTTTTTTTGTTCTCTGCAATGGCTATTTTTAATTAGGATCCAAATTTGAGCGTATTACTCATAGTGATGAGCAGCAGCTGCCTTATGCAGCCTCACTGTTTTCAGGAAGCTATTCTGCAAATAAGCAGTGACCAGTGTTATTACAGGAATTTACCCTTCCTGGCAAGAAGGGGAAGGCTGAGTGTGTGCCATAGATGGGTTCCCCATTATACAAAGCAGACTTAGTCCACAGCAGGACGGTGAGATTTCTCATTAGGAAAATGGAAAGGATGAAAAATCACACTATATTTATGACTATCATATTTCTCCATCACTTGTGCCATCAACAACAATCCTGCTGGCTGCCTGGAAACAAGGACAGAACAGGGCTAAATATTGTTCTGAAGCTGCTCTGAAATAAATTACCAGAATCGAGGCACTTTACATAAAATTTTGTGAGCTCAATATGATAAAATGAACAGCAGGATGGAAATCCAGCATAGACCAAACAAAATCAAAGCAATGGATGATTTATAACTCATGGCCTGTCATATCCATCCTATATCTTGGAGATAAACCTGTAGCTTAAAATGCAGCTGAATTCTAGGCACAGACTAAAAATTGTAAAATGCAAAGGTTCTCCAAAGGGCACTGGAAGGGTCTGAATCCATTCATTTAACCAAATATTAATGAAGATAACTATTGTGTTGGAGTGTGTGTTCCCTAAACAAGCCAAGAAAAGTTCAGTGGTCTTAATGCCAAAATTGTCTATATTCAAGATCAAAACCAAACCATCATAAATTTGAGGGTAAAAAGTACAAAAATTGTTACCTTGTTTGGACCAGAAATAGATGATTTATTAATTTGAGCTTCTTCTGAAGTTTTCTAACATGGAGAGTGTTATTCAGGGAACTTTGCAGAAGACTAGAGTTCAAAATCAATCCTAAGGAGATTAAATACTTAAGCATTATACTGTCCTCTAAATTAAGGAAGTTGTATAAGCTTAATTTCCAGAGGATTCTAAATGTGATTAAACTGGATATGCCATGATTAAATATCTTGCTGCTATCCATTTCTGGGTGGATTAACTCTGTTAAAATGAACTCTTCCTTAATATTTATTTCAGATAACTCCCTGGGTGATTTCTTCTGTGTTTTACCATATTTTGGGAGTTTTGCACAGAAAATAAAAAGTCTGACTGAAAGCATGGATATTACAGAAATCCACTGAGAGCTCTTGGGTTTTTATGCTAGGTTTGTATGCTAGCACCAGTCCGCTCCAGCAGCTGCATTAAATTGTAGGGGAATCTGCTTTGCACAGGCTGAGGCTTCTCACATTCCATCTCTGGTGACCACTGCTGCTGGGTTCTCTGCAGCCTCCTTGACTCACCAAATACCTGTTCCAGAAAAACCTCACAAAAATCTTCAGGCAGCTTCCCCCCAGTCACACCTTTCACAAAACTGGTTTCTTTTCTTCCTGTGTCTGGCATTTATATGGCTGAAATGGGCAAAATAGTCTATTTGTAAGAATTAAGAGGTAATTTCACCTTCCACTGGGATTTGTAAAGAAGTCCAAAGGGTTTCTTTGTAGCCTTGCATTTTATCTTGTGCTTTACAAATGTATTTAACCCTCTTTTTCCTTGCAAACTTGTAGGTTGGGAAACATTAATTTCATGTAATTTGTTGTCATGAGATTGAGAGAACTGAGAGCTCCAGTTTCCAGTATTCCTTAAATGAGTGCATTACAGGAAAGTTTTCACTGGCCACAAGGAACATTTCAGGAGTATTATATGCTTCTAGAATTGCACCAGGCAGCAGCATGGAAAATGTGTCCTTTTAATAAGATTTTTAGATGTTAACAGTTGTCTGGAAGAGGCAGCAGTCCAGCTTTTGTGCTCCCTGTTTGTGGAACCTCCCCCTCCACCACACTGCTATTCACTCTGCTCATGGCTGATCTGTGCATTAAATTCCACATGTGAGAAGCATTTCCTCAGTTACACATTTTCCCCCGGCAGACCTTACTCTTCCTTACTCTGGCATTAGCTGTGGGAATTGCTGGATGTGAGCTGAGGTGAAGGTGCAGTGACCTGCTGCTGGCATCAGTTATGAGAAGTGTGTCCGGGAGGACAGAGGGAGACCTGGAATAAGCTACACACAAACTTGCAAAAATACACTTAAATCTGTATTGAGATAAAGTAGCAACCCCACTCACAGTTGCAGAGGACCTCAATCAAGCGAACATATTTACTAATTTACTCTGAATTTTTGTGGTGGGTAATTTTACAAAGGTTCCTTCTGTACTTTCACCAGGATCAATAAGGGTATAGCATATGCTTTCTCATCTACCTACTCTGTCCCACCACTTCTGAGTACAGACATGTAGGAACCATTTACCAATTTTCTTAACCTGCAATGATATTAATTTATGCAATTTCTTATATACTCATTAACCATTTATTATAAGGTGAACCGCTCTAGGTTCATTAGTATAAACCAGCTAGATTATTGCCAAGGTTACTGTTGATGCTTTAATGGCTTTTGTTGAGTTCATCCATTATTTTTATCCTCGGTGTTTTATAAACATGAGTTGTTCTCTCTGTAATAGATACTCACATTCTTTCTTTCTCTGACCTTGTGTCCATATGTATATATGTATGTATTTGGCTGATTTGCTACCTCTGCTTTCAGCTGGCTTAATGGATAAATCATATACAGAAGAGAGGGGATTTTAAGCTGCTAGATTTGTTCTTCTGTTTAAAGATGGTTCAATTCAAATAAACATCAAATCTACCCGACTTCATCTGCCTGTCAGATAGGTGAATGTTGAAAATCCACAGCATGGATGTACAAATGCTCGAGACTGCAAAATTAGTATTTTGGTCAACACTGTTTTAAAAAAATCCCTCGCCATGAGGACTGTTCCACAAAGCTCAGGAAAATATAGAAAAATAATATCATAACTTCAAAGAATAAGATACTATTGCACTACATAATATCCTCCTCTCCCCCAGACCCTATCTTGCTGGGAGAAAGTAGCTCAGAGAAATGCTGTCTCATTGAAGTGTAAGTAAATAATGCTCTTCTCCAAGTCTCTTACCCCAAATGCCAGTGATCAGGTCAGCATCAGAAAATTGCCCCAAGCACCTGCTAGCAGTGAAGGAAAGGTCTGTCAACAACAAAGTTAGCACTATTCATGAGAGGATTTGGGAGGAAACACTAGACCTCGCCTGAGGCACAAGGACCCAGTTTAATGTCAGCACTTCAGCTCAGTCCAGTATTACAAGTCTCTCAGTACAGTACAAAACAAGCCCTCCAGAAAAGAAGCGGCAGCAGCAATTTATCAGATGCTCACTGAGCCTTTCCTTCACTCACTCCTATTCCTGTCCCAGCACCTGTCCACGGAGGCATGGCCATCAGGTACTGGTGAAGAGGGCAGCCCAGGAGGGCTTCTTTGTCCTGCAGAAAGATTTTCTCACACTCCCTGGCTTTCTTCACACACTGACCACCCACTGATCTCTGAAAGAAATGCTGCTATCAGGCTGGAAATACTAAACTTTGTTTTTTCCTGTTCCTCTGTAGAAAAAGGTGCTTTTCTTACATTGCCATTGCAAGCTCTTCTGTGCAAGCTAATGGGCTTACCTGAGCACCATATCACTCAGCCCTATTGCTGAGGGTTCAGGAAGCACACACTCAAATATGTGCATTTCATGGTAATACGATTGAGGTTAGAAGCTGAAAATGTTGGGTTTTTTTCATACAATATGCGGAGTCCTAAATAACCCGAGGAGAGATCAGGCTGATCTGAGTAAACATGATTTTTCAGCCCTTTCGTAAGACAGCTGTCAGACGGCAAAAGGATCTATTGGCAATGTGGCTACTGTTGAGTTAGCTACAATATTCCTCTCTCCCTATAATTTTCCTTTTCACCTGCCAAACCTATCCATTTATATGCTTATATCTTGTTATTATATAAAATCAGGATGACAAATTGTATGTCTGCAGCCCTCTTTGTTCCCATGCTACAGCCCAGTGAACATTCCCGGTGTACATCAGTTTTATGTGAATGTAGGATGTTTGGGGTTTGTGAAAAATGTTGCTCTGCATGATTCATTTTACTGCAGCTAATGCCAGGGAAAAAAAAATCACCATCACAATACCTCTATTGAAAATAATAGCCTGCTTCTTGGACTTTGCACATATATTCCTTTTGTCTGGTTGTTCTTTTGTTTAAGCCACTATCCAGGTGGAATAATCAGGTCTCTACAAGCAGAAACCTATCAACTATGGCATCATATATTATGGTTTCTAAGCATCAGTCACACATGTCAGCATAGGGGGTTTGTGCCTTATTTATTTATTTTCAGGCTTCTGAAGCTGCACCCATCCACATGGCTGGGAGGTGGGCGCAGCCTTGGCAGGGGCAGAGGGGGGGAGCAGAGGCAGTGTGGGGGGATCCAGCTCAGAGGCAGAGCACAACCCCTTCAGTTCATCCTTGGTGACAAGGAAGATGCTGACACCATCAGTGTGTACTTACATATAGGAATAACTGTAAAAAGAGGAGGTGAACTCTTGGTTCTGCTTGCATCAGGCATAAAACTCTTTGTTGGGGGTGGGACTTTATCCCTGATATGAATTTTTGCTGCCAGACATATTAAAGATGCTTTTAAGGGGAAAGGAATCTCACCATCTAAAATACTATGTTTGCAATTCTGGAGATCTCTGACATATGTTTTAAGAGTGTGTCGTATTTCCTCCGGGGGAACTTTATGGTGCCAGCAGCATTGTGGGAAGGCAGCTTCACTGAGGCTGTGATAAAGAAGCAGAGATTCTCAGAGATGGTGCTGGAGCTCATTTTAAAGTTAAAACTCTAGTTTTTAATTGACTTCATGAGCTTCATTGTGTTGTTTAAGTGAAAAATAATTATTGGTGTTTTTCTTTAGAGCCTCTTTCATTCAGATCTAATAGTGTTGCCTGTACTACTGAAAAAGTCATACGTGGTTCTTGTGGTTTTGTGGATTTCTTATTCTACTTTATTATTTTAGTAACACACTAAGGACCTGATCCTTTCAAAGGAATAGGTGGATTTCCCTCTGGTGTCGGTGGAGCCTGATTCATTGATATGAAGAACATGGGGTTTTTTCCTTGGTTTGGGGTTTGTTTTTTTGCCACAAATGCTCATGTGCTTCTGAACCTTTGTCTGTAATTGAAAATAACCCACCTGATGTTGCCTTTGTTTCTTCCATGAAGCTACCCTGTCATATACCAAGTGTGCAGTTATCAGCAAAACACCACGCAGTATTTTGTGGTAACACAGTATATATCTTGTGTCAGCACTCTATGTGAGTTAAGCACAAAATATAACCCTATTAAAATTACAATGCATTTATCACCTAGCTCAGTTCAAAGAACTCACGAGCTGCAAAGAATTTAATTAAAACATGATGATTTAATAGGCAGGCTCCATCCATTGTTTACTCAGGAGGTTGAGATTCGGTTTAAAATTAGGTCCCAAATTTAATTTAAGCTTCCACCAACCTTGTCATAGAAGTAAGACTGCTGTAGAAAGAACTGAAGTGAGAGTGGGTCCTTTCCTTTTACAGTTACTGAGTAGTTTGGGAAATTGAAGGTGGTGTCTGCATTTCTCTTCTATGAGGTTCATGAGAAAAAAGAGCAGATTCACTTCCAGGAGGCTTCAGTGATGCTCAGAAACTGAAGATGGAAAGACCAAGCGATTGTGCCATACAGGCTGGCCCAAGGAGAGCAGAGGCAGCGCTAGGGAAGGTCCTTGTTTCTTTTCCCCTCACCTCAGCGAGGGCCTGGAGACTGCAGGCAGAATTTGTCAGCTGGAATTGCTTTGTTTTGCACTAATCATCTCCTCTGCTTTCAAAGAACGAGTGGCTCCCTGAGGCAAAGGTCTTTTCGGGACTAAAGCTGGTTTTAATTTCTTTCCCAGGCTTCTGATACCCAGCTTATAAAAGGATATCACAGAAAGTCCTGGAAATGTGTTTTATATTTTTACGAGAACCAGTTCTTACAGCTCATAAAGAAAAGGTGTGCTGCAGCACAGCAAGTCCCAAGAGAAAAGAGCCACTGCCGTTTGGACAGCATTGAGTGTTTAATAACACAGAGCACCTACAAAAAGGGCTCCTCCTCAGTGCCAAGTGTTTTCTTGCACCTGTACCCCCAAAGAGACCATTTTAATTCACCAACATTGACGTAGCCTCGTCCACAATCACCCATCGATAATTTATCCATTACACAAAGCATCCAGCATTGCGTTTCCAATGCCCTCTTCTTCACAAGGCAAATGTATCTTTATACAGATGGGTTCTGGTGTGACTCAAGGAAGATATTGTACATGCCTTCTATAAACAGAAAAAATGTAAAAATCTTGCCCGCGAGATGCATGATTTAACGTACACATAAAAAAAGGCACCGTGCCAGTTTCTCAGTTTGTCACAGTTTTAATGAAAAGTGATTCTAGCATTTGAAAAAAAATCTTAAAAGCTGTCCCAGCCAAATGCCGTGTTTCTATATATTATCTGAGCTGCAAACCTAAGTTTCAGTAGGATATTACCTACACTGCTTGATGAGACGGTATTTAATAATTTCTTATTCTGAAATTAATTCTTATTTATTACAACCATGGCTATATAATGAAACATTTTTAAGGAAATTTGCTCTGCATTGCAAAATGATCCATGGGAAAAATAGGATAATGCAGTTTCGCTGCACAAACCTGTTATGTACTCACTGGTGATGTAGTGGAGTCCTAATTCACTGGACCCAGCAATCTGCTTGGATAGTCTGTACATGTGTTTTCTCATCAGAGAGCCCGGTTTTAACATCCATACCTTGACTCTTAGCAGAAAATTGAAGCTGAAATGCCTACTGTGTGTTGCATATCCATAGCCCAGATTACCCAAATTCCCAGCTCAAAAACAATTTGTGCCCATCTGGTTTTTGAAAATTGAAAATTCTGCCTTTGCCCTCAGTCCAGGGAAGAGTTACAGTCCAGTACATGTGGGCTATGCCAACACCACCCATACTTGCAGAAGTTGACCCAAATGTGTTGATAAATTCACTCATGGGTTTGGGAACAAAATATTGATGCAGTTGATTGGCCTGCATGGTACAGGGACAGTGCTGCTGCTGGTGGTGTCAGTGATTGCCTGCAATGCCCAGACCACCCACAGACACGCTCTGTGGAGCTGTTGGTTGGTGTCAAGAAGATGGCTCAGCAGTCATCACCTTCAGCCCATGCCATGCTGTTTTAGACTGTTTCTTCTTCCATGTTCAAAAAGTACCAGCCCCATTTCAAGTTACCCTGTGCTGGCCAACAGCTGAGGGCATGGTGTGGTGTAACCCATGCCCACAAAAGCCCTTTGGAGGGAGACCAGAGCACCAGGAACTCCACCAGTTCCTTTTGACACCCACAGAATTAAGCCACTGAGTTTTCTGTTGCCAGTGGGTTTTGCCACTGTCTATAGGTTTTAATTGTGATTTTGGTGTAACTTGGTCAGGCGTCTGTTCCCTTGCCTTGGTGGGACCCTGATCTGCTGAGAACTGCAGACTGTTTCTGCTGAACAGAGCCATAAATTATTTACATTGTCTTCATATAGCAACTTATTGACTACAGCATTGTAAAGTACCTTATTAAAGTTTTAAGCATTTCACTTTATTTTAATACAAGTAAATTATTTAGGAAATGTTAAAATGCTTTATGCTTTGACTAATGAGAAGGAAAAGTGAACACTGCATCTTATTTTAATTGGATATTTACCCTATCCTGTAGAAATCGGGCATTTATTATTTCATACTTAATTAATTATGCATGCAAGCCCTGATGGATATGCATTCAGTTTTTCCACTTGATTTAGTCATTAAGAGCCATAAATGTGCAGATTATTTTTACTGGGAAATATGAAATAATCCTGGGTTTCAGGTAACTTGGTTACCATATAAAGAGTCAGTTACTATATCAGCAATCACACAGATGTGTTTTGTTTTCTAAACGAATGCAATACAATGCATTAAATTTGGGATAATGTAAATTGATTCAAGTGATGTAAAACTCGGTCCACCTGAAATGAGTGATGTCTTTCAGTCTCTTTTGTCTTCATTAGCACAGAAATATTCTGCCAGATTATTTTTATTATGACATAGTGCATTATAGTCATTTTTATGCAATGCTGCAGTGTTGTATGTGGACTCCTTAAATGTTTTCAGTGTTTCAATGTTATCTTTATCTTCTGGATAAAGATGTGGAGTGTGCCCACTTTTGTCCTAAGCCATTTACTTATGTCACAAATAATAGCTCAGCCATCCACAGAGGTGGGAGATAGGTTCTAGCCGTAAGCTGAATTCTGTTTTATTCCCCACTGTCCAGTAGAGCCATTTAGAGAAATAATCAGAATTTAATTTGTGAAAAACAGCAGAGCAGGGTTTCTAAAAAGGCAGTCGCTGCTTCCTTCTGGGGACAAGGTAGCTGAGTGCTGCTCCTTAGCTTGTAGCAAAACTCAGGTTTAGCTCAATTTTGTTATTATTTCTCTTGTTAATGTTTTTATTGTGTGTGTTAGAAACCTACTGAGTAACAAACATCTAACCTAGTGCCTGATCCTGAGCTATCTGGAAGTCAGGACCAGTTCTATGCTGAGAGTATGTTTTGGGCTGAGCCTTTGACAGACAACTCCTGTAATATGCTATAATGTTGTACCAGGGAAAAAGAGAGTTGGATGATGACTACAGGAAAAAGAGCTATAAAAGACCAGGCAGCAGATTCTTCTTTATGTATATTTGATCAGCCAGCTGTTGTCACTGAGTTTCCTTACAATGGTCGCATTTTCTTCTAAGATAAAGAACTTTAGGCTTCAATTTGAGAAGCCTAATTTGAGATTAGAAAGAGCAAGTTTGTAGCCAAAGGAGATGTTGGAGGAGGAAATTATAGCAAAGGAAACCTGAAGGCACCATGGGAAGGTGCTGGTGGCAGAGAACTGCTGAAGAAGCGTTAGCATACCAAGAAGGAGGATGGTAACCAACTTCCAGAAAAAATCAGTGATACCCCAAGCACAGGAGCACCTGAATAATGAGGATGTAGGTGATGTGGCTTTTGCATTGTTCAGTGCAAGTGCTTTCTAACCCCAGAAATACTGTGAAAAGGTAAGATCCCACATCACATTTGTACTGACAGCCCTGCCTTGGAGAGCCCTCCTAGAGCTTCCCCGGGCAAGAGGAGGTCTGAGCATGCAGCATCTCTAACAGGGGCAAAAATAGCACTAATAAAGCAAACCTGGGTCTGGTCTGATTTACCAGTCGTTAATATTGGAGCACAGACTACTGTCCCATCAGATTGCTTTGTGCCAGGTCCAGTTTAGCTGGAGTGGAGGTCAATGAAGGAACAGGGCCCTTGCCTGTTGCAGAAGTTTGTAATGTTGCGTTGCAGAAATTGAGACTAATTAATCTTTCCCAGCCTGTAATATCTCAGCAATCTTCTTAAACTCATCCATTTAGAAACTGCTTTCCGAATTACCATACAGGCTTCATAAAACAATTATAAGAGTGCAAACAAACCCCATCACACTGATGCACTAATCACCCTCCAGGCTCCTGGTCTTTTGGGTTGCCTTCATGTTGCAGAATTGAGACTTAGCAGTGGATTTCTGCCCCCTGTGCTGTAGGAAATGACCATTTACAGATGCACACTTCAGTGCAATTTGCTCGTCTGTAACCCATTCTGCCTTCATGGCACTGAGTTTTACAAGTTTCCCCGATATTTCCAAATATTCTACTTTTTCAAGGGAAAATATATTTCTTTTCATGAGTAGTTCTGCAATATGCTATTAGTCTATGCAGCACTGATGCCAGTAAGGACTCCCACTGAGGTTTCAGCACGAGTTTGATGGGAAGCAATGCATCCCTATGATAAAGACTAGAGTAAAAAGCTGCATGGAATGTTTAGCTCAGAAAGGAAGCACAAATATTTCAGTGTTAGTGATCTGTTTAGTCCAGAGGTAAAGTTAAAAACATCCTGCACTTAACACTGACACTATGGGATAAACCTGACTGCTCATTTCTTATTTTTCAGCAGGAAGAAAGGGTGATTTTTTGATACCTGTCTTAATAGGTGTTGATATAAATATATTTTCAATTAATATTCCTGATTATTTTGTTCACACCACATTTCAGAACTTTTGATTCCTATTGTGCTCCTGGATTTGTTGTTTCCCTGTGTAGGTACATCCCGCAGGCAAACTAGCCTGAAAATGCATTAATTGTGTGTGTGATCCTTTCTGTGGTCCTGGGTTGTCCCTCCTTTTTCACATTGTGCAAAACACAAGCACATCTAGTTTTCAGCATCATTCATAAATCACTTCTACTCACTTGTAAACCTGCTGCAGAAGAAAGGATAACTATTACACTGTATTAGCCCATCGCCGGCAGCTCCTTGATCTATACATGCTATAGATATCATGGAAAATGTGCCAAGAGGAAAACTGTTACCTCTTTATAGATGGGGGGAAAAAAATGCCATGCTGAGCTGTGAGTTCATCTTTCCTCTTTTGGTTCGGCTGTTTTTCCAAAAATGCAGGACTACTCTTTGAACTGGGTACAAGACTCAAGTTGCTTCTCTCCCAATTAACAAAGTAGCACCCATGAGTGCACTAGAAGTTACGTGTGGCCAGAGCTTTTCCTGGGCTTACTTGGGCAATTCCTCTAAGAGCTTTCCTATTTTTTTCAGAAATATAGAAAAATGGAGACACAAAGAAAAGAATGATTAGCTATCTTTATCACATAAGCCAAAACTGACTTTTTAGAGTTGAAAACCCAGCAATCTAGATACAGATGGAGAAGAAAAAGGCTCTTCCCTATCCCACAGCAATTCTTTGTGTCTTGAGATGTCAACAACCTTATTGTTCCTATTGGGGATGTAGTGGTGCACTGAAATAAGAGGGAAAAGAGTTCCTCCAAAAAGTCACAGACTTATGGTTAGGACACTTACCAAGTTCACCAGAACTGTAACAAATGCAGGTAGAGGGACCTCAAGAAGCCATTTATTTTATTGAACCCAGAGACAGGATTAACCATGTAGTATCTGTCCTTAGAAATTTCCAGTGATGGAGAACCCACAGCTTTAGAGTGGAAATAGTTATATTGCTTAACAGACTGTCCTGTTAAAATGTCTTTTTTTTCTGGTGCTCATTCTGCATCTTTCTCCCATATATATATTTCCAGTGGGCAATTGGTTGCCTCTGGTGAACACTGCCAGTTGTGCCTTAAGTCTGCTCTCCCCCTACTTAACACCACAGTGATATCAAGTTTATCATTAGAAATGTCATTTAAGATTGACAAAATTGATAAACTTCTCCACCGGGGACTTTCCTGCTCAACATTTGATGGAAATCCTGCAGGGAAGTTCTCAAGATGTTGCAGATTTGAAGTGGACTAGATCTGGAAACCATTTGGTGGAGCAGGTACAGATAAAGGCAGGACAAGTGGGTTCACCATCAGCACTATTACAGGCCACTTTAATTCCTGAAATCTTAAGAAAGAGGTAGTTTAAAGAAAAGAAATCAATTCACTTCCCTGTGAAGAGCCTGCCTGGGGAGCAGCAAGTGGGTGCTGTTGTCGTGCCCAATTTGGGAGGTGGTTTTTCCAACCACAGCAACAGCTGGAGAGAACGAAGGGTTGGAGGGGCTCCTCTGCTTGATGGCCAGCACAGGGCATGGCTGGGGAAGGGCAGCCCTCTTCTCTTTCTAAGAAATTCTGGTTTTGTCAGATTTGGGTAGATTCTGACCCTGGTGACTTGATGTAGTGCTTTTTCTTTTAAATGTAGGCTCATTTAAACTAAACCAGAAATTAGGGGGTTTTTTGATTGATTTGTGACTCTCTGTATTCTTCCTCTTTGTGAAATGTGTATTAAATTAGTTGATATTGATCTGAATTTGCATATGTGTATATTTACATAAATAAAAAGGGGATGCAGATACATATATATAGCTATGCATATACAAAGCTTTAATTATTTATAATAGCAAAGACACTCATTTCTGTTCATTATACTGTAATCTTTAGGACCTATTTTTTACATCCAACCATATGGTGCCGTGACAGGAGGCTGAGCTGTTTGCCTTGTTCACTGTTTACCATATAGGCACTGCAGATTTTATGGTTTATATAAAAAGATACTTCTAGGCAGAGGCAGGGGAGGGCTGTGTGCTGGTGCCCTCCTGGATGCCACTTTGTGGAGGGGACCCATGGGAGGGATGGGGGTTATTTCTGTTGGGACAGTTGGAGAGGGAAGGCAACCTGGCAGATTCCAGGGCCCAGGATGATTCCTGCAGGACAAGTTGAACCTGGAAGTTGTGAAACCTGCTGGATGGTAAAGTAGGGCTTGCAGGAAATCACCAGGTGGACAGGCAGGGAAGAGATTCATCCCCACCTGGATTTTCTCTGGTGAAAGAATTCCTTACTGCTCTTTGGGAAATAACCAGCTTTCTGTGTCTGGTCCAAGGACAGAGTCCCTCAGGAGTCCCTCAAGAGCTGTGCCCCCCTCCTAGCAATAATAAATGACATCACTCCTGATCACCTCCGTCGACCTGAGTCCCCCTTCTGTGTCCTCCACAAATCACCCAGAGCTTGGCCTCTGGTCACCCTGGTGCTGACCAGCTGTTGTATAAGGAATTTGTGTGATCCCATGCAAAGAAACCTCTAATCTGGTATCTCCCAAACTATGGAGGGTGATGAATGGGTGTTTGTCCGAGCCCTGTGCAGCTGGGAGGTAGAGCCCTTCCTGCTGTGCTGGCTGTTCCTCACTCTTTATGATAGCTAATATCTGAAAACCTAAAAGGGACAATCTTTTGGCTTAGAACAGACTATCAAGACATGTTCTCAGGCAGTATTTAGAGTGCAGGATCATGCAGCACCTTCTTTACCCTCAGCTTGCCTGCCCTGGACTTGGCCATAGCAGAGCCTGTTGCTCTTTCCACGTGTGAGGAGGGATCACAGTAACACACTGTGCATGTCTGTGTGTCTAAGCTAAGCAACAGATAGCAGAGACAGGTCAAAACCCACAAGAACAAAACTTATTTGGGGAAGAGCTGCACGGGCTCTTCCCTTCCCTGGGTATCACAGCTATCACAGGAGAGGCACCGTGGGAAAGGGGAAAAGGTCTGGGGGGAGATAAATATCACCACAGGAGCCTTACAAATGGGGATACTGGGTTTCTCAGCAATTTCCCTCCTTCATGGTTTCCTTCCCCACATCTCTGTCAAGCAGGGCCTGGCTGTGGGTGCCACCATGGCTTGAAGTGATGCCCAGGGTGGGTTATCTCTGCACATCACTCTTAGGGGTGCACGTGGCTGTCACACTGTGCCTGCAGTTCAGAGCAGGCATCGGGAACTTTAAACTTATTAAAATAGTGTTTGTGCATCCTTTGTGAAGAAGAAAATGCCTTACAGCGTGTTTTACACACAGACCCACTCGGCGAGCACAGACAAAGGAAATGAGAGCTTTGTTTATGACAGATTTCTGTTTTTATTCCCAAGGCTCAGAAGTAAATTACTACAAAAACGCAGACAGAACCTGTAATGTTTGCCTCGGCATTATTCATCCAGAGATTTGGGAGCTGCAGATCAGCCTGTGAAAGACAGCAGTTAAAATATGGGGCCTGCTCCAATCTCTTTTGTACTGGTGTAAATCAAGAGTAACTTTCACTGAAAGCAATGGAGTGTAAAATTGGGATAAGTGAGGATCAGAACTATCTTCTGTACCCATACGTCAGTGAAACTATTTGTTTAAAGTGTTTATAGACACTGCTATCATAAATAGCTTATTTTCTTACACATTAAATAGATCAAAGGTATCCAGAGTAATTTTCTAGCATGACTAAAATAAACATGTATATTTATTGCCACATAACTTGCAGGAGTCATACTCTTGTTGAATCTGAATCCAAAAATAGTGATTGATTTTTTTTTCTTGGTTTAATAAAAGGAATCACAGTGCTCTATGAAAAGATGCATTCATTTTATTTGATTGACATCTTCAATTTTGGATATATATTCTAACTAATGGAAGGAATATTGCAATACATGAATCAATTATATTTGCTCACTTGTCAGGTTTGTAAAGTGAGAACAGTTTAAATTATATATGATCTAGCTGTCTATATATTATGTTGTCTTAATAGACAATACTACAATCAATACATTTGTTTTAATGAGGAGCTTATCAGCATACATAGCTCATATCTGATCTGCTGATATTTATTGAGGTAATAGAGTTTTATCCATGTACCACAAAATACAATCTTTCTTACGTCAAGACCAGGAGATGAATATGTCTGATGAAAGAGTTGTTGGTATAATTAGCATCACTGCTAACATTACTGAAATCACTAGTTTACAGTCATTTCTATTTACCCTGTAGGAACACTATTTTGCCTTGGAGTTTAGGCAGTATTTTCAAAATGCTCCAGTCTTGATGATGGGTTAATTCCTAAAATCATTTCTGTATGGACTTCAAGTACACAAGCAATCATTCTGAGAATATAATTCAGCAAAGGAATAGGTTTTTGAAGAATCAGGGCTATTGGAAAATATTACAAGCTTCCATTTGCTATAATTTTCTCATTTCTTGACCTTTCCTATAATTTAGCCATTTGATAGTTAAGATTTTAGAGCACATAATCTAATGAAATAGGAGTTGGCTGTAAAACTCATTAGATAAACATATTTAAAGAATTCATGATTCCTTATCAAAAGGAAAAGATACATCAAATGGGATTCTGTAGGAGTAGTGTCCAATGTTTTTATTAATGACCTGGATGATTGAATAGAAAACTTATAAAATTTGTTAATTTGGGAGATCAAATTTGAATTTCAGATTACTTTGATCAAATGTCCTAAAAAAACCCCAGAAATAAAAGTGTAGTAAGATGTATAGGCAAGAAATAGCAGACACATTAATTTTCCCACATCATTGAGAGATGGTTTGGCCCTGGCAAAATTTGGAAATACTCTGTACCTCATGTCCAGTAACGGCTAAAATAGGATCATTTCAAGAATATAAACTTTCATATCTCTGGTTACTAAACCAACTCTAATTAACAACAGTAATGGAGGAATTTTCTACGTAAGCATGTTACCTTGTCCCTGTCTGCTGGAGACTCCAGCAGCTCCTTCACAGAGAGAGGACAGGGCAGCAGGGGAGATTGGCTGCTTACTGATTCCTGTGCTCTCAACCAAATCCAGAGCAGTTTTTCTGACTGGGAGGAAATGGCTGCATTGCAAGATATCCCTTGGTGAGATTCAGAACTGCCCAGAGCGATTCACCTACACCAGATGCCAGTAACAGGCAGGATGGGGACTGCAGCGCTGCCTCCAGGGCTTGCTTCATTTATCTAATACTTTCATAGATACAACATCCTATAGACTTTGTGCTCGTTGTGCTCTCTTTCCATACATAAGCAGCTACTTTCCTGGGAGCACACAGCAGGAAAGTCCATGGGACTGTGCCATCGTATGCTCCCTTCAACTCTGCTGGAAGTCTCCGAAACTGTGCTTTTCTGAGGCAGGGGCTGGTGTCTGAATTCAGCCTTGTCTGTGGCCATGAATGTTAATTTACACATGTGGGGAATTATGTGACCGATTTCAAAGCTCTTCCTAGAGCTCCAGGTGCCCACGAGAACTGAAGTAGTGTTTGTGGAGGAGAATACATTCAAGAATTGTGCTGAAAAATCCTTTTTTGTAATATTGACACTTTTTCACAAAGGCTTTGGGTGCTCGCAAACAGAAGAGGAGTGTACATCTGTCTTCAGATTGAGGGGTTCTTTACTAGTGTTTTGTTCTTGGCAGTATTCTCAGGACACTAATTTGTTACTTGTAATAATTCTTTGTCCACATGAGAACAGGCATACATCATACGCACTGTGCTGGCTTTCATGAAATATTTATGAATCGTTATTGGCATTAGGGATATCTGAAACCAAAATTCAGAGGAGGCAATTTTGTAGAAAATGAAATTACGGAATATTTATCCATCCAGTAAACTGCCCTGAGTATGTGTCTCCTGCAGAATTAAGGAGTTATTTATTTATGAGCTGGTCTTCTATTCTCTTCCTTAAAGAGAAATCGCGGAACTGGTTGAACAGGATGTTTGTTTACAAATTGGCCAGAGAGCATTGTTCTCTGTTTGATTTGCAGTGACTAATGAGCAACATAATTTTTAATCATAGGTTTTCAAGCCTGACACACTGACAAGTGCATCCTGCATGTGCTGCATTGGGCATGGCACAACGCAGGCAGCTGTGTGTGCTAATGAGAGAACAAAAAGGAGTGTGAAAAAGATCAACTTTTCAGGAGAGAATAAGACTTTTCTAGCAAGCAAGCTGTGATGTAAACAGTTTTCATAGGACCTTTTTTTGGTGTGCACAGAAAAGCAGAGTCCTCAGCTTGGGATGCAGAGAAAAGAGGAGGAAGGAAATCAGTTTGTGCTGATGAACCAAAGGCCAGTAGACACCAAGGACAAAAAGAGCATGAGATCTCGGGATAGGAAGTTCTTGAGGGTGGCTTCTAAGGCACCCTGGACTGTACATCAGGGAAGGCTGGAAGCAAATTGATGTTGACAAAGCTTTTAAAAATTATCTACCCACTCACCAGTAGTTTGGCAGGACAGATGCTTGCTGGTTCCACCACCGTCTGCAAAAAGGACCACGTTTACATCCTCTTCCTCTGGGCCTCAGCTCCAAACTGCCCCAGGAACACCCGGAGGCTCCCTCCCTCGCTGCTGGCTGAGGGTAGGACTGCATTTTGCAGCATTCCTAAATGCAATGACCTCAAGGATCTTGCAACCTTGGATTTCCCTCCCCAAAACTTGGAAAGAGCAAAAGTAACTTCATCTACGAGGTCCAAAGGAGGATTTCCAAAGGTGGAAAGAATGAGAGGATAGGGCAGGACAAGGACTACCTGGGGTATCCAAACGTAGCCTCAGCAGTCACAAGTGCTAAGTTCAGCAGTAACTCTGCCTCTCCTCTGTGTATGTGTACCTCCTCCCATCTCCCATGCCTGGCTGTTCAGAAGCTCAGAGATCTCCTCTGAATGTGCTCCACGTGACACTCAGTGTTGTTGTTCCCTTCATAACTGTACATATACATACAGACTATTATTCCTTGATAAACTCTTGTTTCAGTGATCATGAAGGTGGGTTTCTTTAAAACCCCAGTTATTGAGATACTTTCCAAACAAAATATTTTGGCTTGAAAATGCTTTTCATCCACTTTTTTCTAGCAATAAAGAGCCCCTTTAAAGTGGAGATGACTCTGATAGCACTGGTGATATTAACACATGTTGTTGATCCAACCCCTTTAACACTTCTAGGGATTTAATTTTAAGTAATTACTTTGCACTGAGAATGGAGAAAGTGAGAACTGGATCACCTGCTTTTATGGGGAAGAAAAGCAAAGTTCAAGACTTCTTGAAAGACTTAGGGAGGGAGAAAACAGGACTGAGGCGTTTTCTGCTTCTGATTTAGGGCTGAAAGATATTTTGTGTTAGATTGTCAGCTTGCTTTGCCTTTTAATCTACATAAATCCCATCAGCATGTGCCAAGTGCTACCAGAAACGAGCTTATGTGCTGCCACTTTCCTGACCATATATTACAGGAAGGATGGGATGTAATGTCAGCAAACAAAGAATGTAGAATAACGACACAGAATGTAGCCAGGAGCCTTTATAAGACAAAATAAAAGGTGTACCAGCTAAACTCTGTGCTTATAAAGAGTCTGGGCTTCCTCGTTTTAGAAGTGCTTGGGTAGCTTTAATGGAGAAGGATTCTAATGATTTTTGACATGTGTTAATGGTGTGCGTCACATTCTTTATATTTTCATAATGACACATCTAATTTCCAATGGCATGTGTCACATTGCATATATTTGTTAAATATAGGTCACGGGCTAAAAATATGCACAATATTAGCAAAATACATATGATAACAATTTTATTTATCTCCCTCACTGCAGCAGCCTCAACTGATCATAAATCTGATTCTGGAGGATTTTCTAAAATTCAGTGGCAAAACGTTTTTTAAAGTCCTGTCTGAAAATACAGTGGCTATGAGTTAGGCTTTGGTGGAGTTGGTATTGCTGAGAAAAAGGAACTCATTCTCACTGGAGGTTATTCTTAGAGGTGATGCCTCTCCCTGTGTAAGAAAGCTGAAAAACACTGATAGGGTGAAATGGTAGCTGTTGATTTATATGGTTTGGCAAAAGTTAGAAACAGCACCTCTGGGGAGAAAGGGTAAGAGGAGAGACACATTTCAGGCTACCATTGAAAAACAGCTGCTCAGCATTACAGCTGTGACCTTCTGTCTCTTGAAGCGTATGGCTGATATTATTCTTCTTCAGGGAGGATCACAGGTGATAAGTAACCATGCTATAGTCCCATGATTCACATAAAAGCTTGTGGTATGAAAGCCAGAGCCCCTGGGGAGGTGACAGGTGACTGTCCCTGTGGCTGTTGTTCTCTTACCAGTTAACTATTGCTTTCTGGTCAACGGAGAGTGGTCACGTATGTCTCCAACATCCAGATTTCATGCTTTAGCTCAATAGCCCAATCTCACAGGATGACTTCTTGATCTCACAGAAGCTTTTTCCTTTGCAAGAAATTCACATAAGGAATAAACAGGTCTTAGTCACCAGAGAGAAGTCAGTTAAGTTATGAGGAGTATGGTGGCCACTTATCTTTTAATCTGACATTATCATATTGTGTTATAAGAGAAGGATTGTAGTGACTCTTTTTTGCCAACTAAAGAAAGAAAACAAAGTTGTGACACTTTTCCTGTGTTTGAATGTCAATTTTGTTTTTCACAACCGTTTTTATTATAGTTAAATCAAACTGTAAGGGCTGTTATATCACCCTTCTCCAGTACTTGCTAGGTCAAGCGGTAGCACTGGTGTGAGCTGAATGATGCTGTTAGTGTGCATATGATGTAAATGGGAGTAAGGCTTGCTTTTGCTAGCTAGGAAGAAATAGATACCCTAATGGACTGGCAAGTATTACTGAGAAATGAATATGAAAAATAGATCAAGTAAGCTCTAAAAGCCATATGTTTGAGATATATAGAGACAGACACAGACAGATATACATGTCTGGTTCAGCTAAGCTTTAAATGAAGGAAACATGAGAAGAGATTGAATGGAAAACCATTTCATACTAGTTGGGGCCTATCTGATCCCATTTTAATTTGATGGTCAACAATTTTAAGTGAAATTATGGAATTGCCTCTGTTACATGTATCTGAGCTTTCAAAGGGCTTATGGATTCATAGAATCCCAGAATGGTTTGGGTTGGAAGGGACCCTAAAGGTCATCATGTTCCATTCTTCTGCCAGGGTTTCTACACTTCCACTTCAATTCCATCAGAAATGATTCATCAGGGGAAAAAAGGAACATCATCTTAGCCATGAGAAACTTCCTCAACTTGATAACTTTGTTCCAAAAGTATTTGTAAGTCATAAATCCTTGAAATAGCAGCCCCCCTCATATCTGACCTACTTCTGCCTCTGAATATGCCACTACTTCAGCTTTGGCAGACACCTCCTGTTTTCTTCCTGCTGATAATTTTTGTGCATAGCACAGGGATTAGGCTGTGCTCTCCCATCCACCTGCTTCACCAAGGATGGTCCAGCATTCTCCTCCTCCTCCCACACCCTCTGCCAGCTCCTTGTGATTGTCCCAGTTGTGAACCTACTGGGGAAGAAAACATTTTTCCATGAGTGTGTGCCAGCTTTTGAGAGAGAAATTTGATGACCGAGGATTGCTGCAACAAAGGCAATTAGAAGTCTGCTGCATATGCATTAACTAGACTATATAATCCTAAAATGAAGATGTTACCAGGAACAGCCCATAAGGATGCTGAGCTAGAGGAAGCATGACATTAGATGATTTCAAATCCAGCTGAGCTGGAAAGAGGTGTGTTTTCATCCTTCCCTGAAGTTAAGAAAAAAAGAGCTATAAGGTCCCCTGACTTGAACAAGCAACACCCACTCTGTGTCCTGTCCTTAGTTTTACACCACTCATCAAAGATGATTTCATTCATCTTTGGGAGATAATTATTAACCAAAAAGAAAAAAAGGAAATATAGACATTACAAGGAAACTTCAGTCCTGTTTCTGCAGCACATAACAGCACGGTGCCACCATGGTAAGAAAAGCAGTAAATCACTGGCAAGAAATCAGAATCACATCACCTGAATTATTTCCCTGATACTATTAAATTCTATTTTGATTGAAGATATTGACAGCTTTTCCCATTAAAGATCAGATGATTTAAAGAGCAAAGTGCTGAAGACACTGTTTTAAAATATTTTCTTGGCTTTCATAGGGGACAGATGACTCACATTTCATGTCTGTCACATAAGGTTATTCATGATACCAAAAACTGACACTAAAAAGCAAATCTTCTTTTCAGTGAGATTATCCCCTCCCCTGTAACACCTAGGTCTGGTTGTGAAGCTTACAGGAACATTAGCACTTTCTGTTTGTGAAAGAAATATTCGCTGCAGAGCCCAAAGGTAGAAGATGAAGTTCTATTTCATCCCACCATCTCTTTCTATTGGCATGAGACTATGAACTCTACAAACTCCCTGATATTTATGGCTGGAGATCTTGGTTCAGATAGAAATAAGTATCCCTCCAAAAGACCACCCACAACAGAAGGTGACCTCAAGTTAAAGACTTGTTTCAGCAGTGTTAATATATTAGTTTTCCTTCTCTTCAACCTGAAAGCTTTGCTGTAGTCCAGCCAGGGCTGATATTCACTGCGAAGGAGCAGAGTGGGCAAAGGAAACTTGAGAGTCTATAGGTCTTAACCCTCAATATGTTCATGGGAAGACTGAGAGGTACTGTTGATATTACCAATATTAATATTGTCAAAATGTCATTTGTAAAATAATAAATTCAAGCCATAGAAAAGACTTTCCGTTATGAGAAAGGCCTATGGAGTATCCTGGGGAGCTGAAACACTCACTAGTATAGGTTCACGTAGCTGAGATTCCCTGCTGAATTCTAGAGAATCATTTTTAAAACCTGAGAGGGAAAGGATTAGAAATGAAAAAGGAAACTGTTATTTCTACATAGTGCTTTTCTTTCCACCTTTTTCTATTCTTGTTTCTCCAAAATCCTGAATTTGTGGGTCTGTTAATATCAAGGTGGATTTGCTTATTTACTCCTACATTCGTGTTAGCTACAGCCTAACTTCTGGAGGACATTTTCATAAGAGTTATATCAAAAGCCCGTGAAGTTGTATTTTATCCAGATTAGAGATATGTCATGTTCTTCACTTACCCTTCCATCAAAAAGACCCATTTACTTATCCTTCCCTGAAAAATGGGATATGCAGCATTCAGCAGAGTGAGCGCTGAGAACCTGGTATAGTTTGTGAGTAAATGAGGTTTCAATGCCTCTTTTAAATGCTTCAGGAATGTTACTAATATCCCAATGCGATGAACACATAAAAGACAGATAGGTTAGCTCCCATGTTTAATATTCTGAGCATATGGCAATGCCTACGAATCTCCTTGTGAAGTGAAACAAAGTGGCTGTGCATGTAGAGGAAGTGGTTAGGTGACTGATTGAATATAGCTGGGAGAAGAAATAATTCAGAATTAGGCTAACGAGTGAAAGAAATGATTCAGTGACCGGGACCACGAGTACCTGGTGTTCTGACAAAGAGCAAGAACTCTGGAATTTGCTTTAAATTCCTATGCAATGTTTTGAGCATGCTCAATATGCATTTTGCTGCACTTCCCATAAATCATGTTTTGCTCGTAAAGCAGAAAGGCAGAAGAAGAGATTCCCCTGTAGTTGTTGCTATGGACTCTATTAGTGTAAGGAGAGCTGCTAAAGCCAGTGTGGGGTCACTGGGTTGATGTAAAAACAGCACAGCTGGTGGTGTTAAACCTGTGTGGGAAAAAGCAGGGTAGAGGGCTCAGTTTGTCCCTGTGCTGATGTTTCTCCATGGAGCATCTGAGCTGTCACCACTGTCCCATCACATGCCTCCTATGCCCAGAAAACCTGAGATTTCACTTTACTATGGAGCTATCAACACAAACAAACACAAATTATTTTTAAAGTTCAGATATTGAACTCTGGAAGAAAATCAAAAGTGCTCTCCATGCTGTTCTTCTCAATATTCACTTCATGTTTTATTTGGAAGTTAGATTCGTCTCCACTCTAAAATGTACTCTACTTTATCTTCAGTATTGCTATTTCCAAAGGAACAAAGAATATTTCTTATCAGCGTCTTCCGGCTGGACTTCCTAATGCATTTGATTTCCAGCTATTAACCCAGCAGCCCTACCTTCACAATCACTTTGTGGTTTTTTTAAGACCCTACAGGTTTAGAAGCGTATGGACATTCTTATAAAGTTTATTACTTTATTTTGTACTTAACAATGTTTGCCAATATCCTCTTGGCTCGTGGCTCAAAGATGACTGGAAGATCAGCGAGTCAAACCTCTGCACATCTCCATGTTCCTCTTGCACTGCTATTTGTTCTGAATGAACCCCTCAAAAGAAGTAGCTTCAAGAGCAGCTCCTATTATTTTAAGGCAGAACTGTCACACTATTTGTTCTGAATGAACCCCTCAAAAGAAGTAGCTTCAAGAGCAGCTCCTATTATTTTAAGGCAGAACTGTCACACTATTGCCCTCTGCTCATCACAAACATTCACAGGGAGGTATTAAAGCATTCTCATCAATATAATTGCAAGGATCATCTCAAACCATTCTGATTTAGGAGTAAAACCCCTTCTTCCAAGTCCTCTTTAATGAGTTGGCTGGGTTCTGTTGCCATGTCTTGAAACTGCTGAAATTAGTGGTCCCATCATGAGGATGCTGGTGGGAGTGGGATCAGAGTCGAACTGAACGTCTCCAGGGAGGAAATGTTGGGCTATAACAGGAGCTGGGTTTTGGGAAAGAAGCCAGCACACAGCCCCAGCAGCCCTGGCCCTCTGCAGCAGTCCCCCAGTGCTGCTGTTCACTTCAGTTAAGACTACTAAATCTTACTCAAAACATTCTAAAAACTGTTTTTATCTCACTGGCTAATTTACTTCTATTTGTAAAGTTTATCACAGTCTTTCAAATCACATTGCAATGGTTTCTTTCAGCTGGTAAATCACCAGTTTAGCAGAATGGCATCCCTTTATTTTTTAATGAAAATTAAGGATCAAATTTGCAGGAGTGTTTTATTATCTAAAATCATAAGTGATTGACTAACTGATTTCATTGAAAACTACATTTTATTCTTGCTACATATATTTGAGTTTTGTAGATAATCCATTTCACATGAATGGGGAAAGTATGTTTAAAAAAAATAGTCTTCAAATACCAACCTAAAGTTTGTTTGATTCAGAATAAGTGTAACATTAAATGACTTCCCAAGCACACGGTCCTTCTGCAGCAAAGCACTGCACATACACTCAGCTTTAATTGTACTTCTGAAGCTCTGATTTCAATGGGATTTAAGTGTGTGCTTGAAGGTAAGCCTGTGACTAAATGACTTCTTGTACCAAGCTACTAACCCATGTGCATGAGTAAGGAGATCTCTAAAGAATAATTTTTTTCCTTGATCCAAGTAGACTAAGAAAAAAAGTAATAATATTATATTCTTTAATTCAACAATAAAGTACCCACAATAAAACACAGTGTACAGTATCATAATTATAAAATGTGAATACCCTTGTCATAAGCAGCCTGAAATTATGTCAGAAAATAACTTTCTTTTGTAGCAGTTTGCCCCATGCAGCTGCCAAGACACAGCTCTCTGGTCTGAAAAGTATTGCCAGGCTGTGTTCTTGCAGGCTGGGTGCATCCAGCATCTTGGAGCTGCTATTATTTACATAAAATTCCTTCCTCCAAAGCATTATGCTCTGGAGTTACAATTTATTGCTCATATTTCTGGCAATAAAAAAAAAGGAAGAAATACCAACTATTAATTGCTTTCTTCTACTACTAAACTCAAATATCCATGGACTAAAAATTGGTGTCACAGAGGGTTATTTGCCTGCAAACACACACCCCATATTTATGTTCTGAGGGAGTCTCTCTGTATCTATTATTTGATACGTGGGTTTGGATTGTTTCCCAAAAATATCTTAATAATTATTTACTAAGTTTTAGATTGAAGACAAATCTTAAAATTGGACATGAAGTACACTCAGGCTTAATTTAGAGTGCATGTATCGAAGATGGAACAATTCCAATTAGCTTATTAATTTTATACATTTGAATTCTCTTGGAGTGAGATCAGAAAAAACAAAGTTTCACACCTAACAGCATTTCTGGCTAGAGATAGTCAATCAAATAATCATTTGCATTTAAAACTGGAATAAAATTCTACATTTTCTAGTTCCAAATCCTTACCTCTGTGCGTTTGCCTTTTATGCACACCTTGCATGAAGTCCCTATGCACAATCATGTGAAGATTAAGTTTAAATCAATGAGAAAAATAGGTGAAACATCTGGAAGCATTCATATTTCCACAAAAATACTTTATCTGCACTGCCCATTATGTTGAAACCACAGGAACAGTAATTTACCTCTACAGCTATAAAGTCTGTATGGTTATAAAATCTTATCAAAGAAAAGTGCATTGTCTTGTCTATGGAAATCCTGTAAGCAGTCCATTATTATTTACAATAATTTACTGTTATTACCATTTACAACAGAAAAATAAAGAACATTCTGAGTTAATTACTTCATGTCTCATTTACCATTGCTAAATATAGTCTGGCCCACAATGAATGCTGAACTATAGGAAGTGGGGCTGCAGAAAGAAAGGGGAATTATTTCAGCACATCTGACTTCTGCTGCTCTTGGCAATATCTTTAACCAAGACAGGAGCCTTGGGTGACTGCACACACGTCATCCTTACATTTGTGGTAAGAAGTTGCATTTCTTTTGCTGACTAGACAAACTCCCTTCTGCCCATTCCCCTGAAACCTGCCCTGGTTTCCTCTCTGTGCACACACGGGACATGGCTGTAGGGTTTGGTCCTTCGGGGTTTTGTGGCTCTCAGGGGTTTTCCAAGCCCCAGAAGATGAGTGTGTCTCCACCACAGGTGAGTATGTCCTCTCCATAGGTGTGTGTGGCCCCTCCCCCAGGTGTGTGTAAACCTCATGTGGTCAAGATTTTGAGCTTTTGTTCTCAATTTGTTTGTAATTGATTCATGGTGACTTTTTAAACATACTGACCACTTATCTGAGGTACTATCTGGGGATACTTCAGCAGTATCTCAGCAGGTCCCATGTTGAAAACAGCTGTCAGGAGCTTTCTCCCCCCTCCTGCACTCAGGAGAAGCATCCAGGTTAGGGGCAAAATGATGCATTTTCTTTCACTGTTAGGAATGAATGCTCTCCCATAAGGATCATTCCCAGAGGCTCCATCATGGGTTTGATTTCAGTATCACCATCCAGGGGCAGTGGCAGATGAAGGGCAAGCTGCTGGGCGAGCACACAACAGCTATGGGAAACCCATTTTTGACCTCAAAAGCTTACATCTAGGCATAAGCACCCGAGGCAATAGACAGATAGGGACTGGAAACAAAGGGAAGTGTAGAGGGAAATTGATGGGCAGCACAGCACCCTGGATGCCTCATCAGGAATTTTAATTAAGTGCAACCCCCCAACCAAACTGTAACCTGTATATCCTTAGTAACACCCAGTGAAGCACTGTAACCCCCAGCATAAGTCTTTTCAACCTGCCTTCCCCAGGTTTTTCTGAGAAAGTATTTTCTCTTCTGTTTAGTGCCTTTTTCTTGTGTTTTTATTTTATATGCTGAGGGATTTTTTTCAATGCATATGGTTTCTCTTAGCCATCAAGGAGGCAGCAATTTGATTCACACACAAAATCCTCCTCCTATAACAGCACAGGAGCATTAGCAGCACCAGCAAGTCGTTTGTGTTTCTGTGATTCCTATTAGGAGCCACATATGAAGTGAGCCCAGAATTTCTTTCCTCAACATTTTCAGGTGGAAATAAATCTTCTCCTTCCACCTGTGAGTACAGAAAAATCCTGCCAGGTCCCCAGGGCTGGGTGCCCTCTGCAGCCTGCTCCTGGTTGTGAGCAGCTTCCCCTGCGCCAGCTGCACTGCTGACAGCACTCTCAGTGTGCTGCCTAAGATTAGTGGACACTTTACCCAGCCTGTGAACTCCAGATAAATCCCAGAACAGCAGCAGGAAGAAAGCAACATAAGCTCAAGCAGAAGGTCTCTGTTTATTGGAAATCCACATACTGTATGCTTGAACGGCTCCAGAGTAACAAACTGCTCTACCTGCCTCTCCATACAGGCGGGATTGGAAGAGCAGATGCTGCCCTGACCTCCAACCATTGCATTTGTGTTGCTCTACTGATCTGTAGTTATTTGTGCCCCAATTATATATCTACATTTATTCCTATTTAATTCAATTACTTATGTATGGTTTCTAACTTGTGTTGTGTCTGGAAAAGAGCTAGATATGAGGATTACATATTCTACCATCTCAGGGTTTCCAGTTCATACATTCTTATTCTAGAAAGTTGGAGTTTCTGCTTTTAGCAACTGCACAGGTGATAACCTGATGGCCACATCACCTGGCTGAGATCTGCTGCCAGTATAGCTGGTAAAGCCCAGACCTTCCTAACAAAGAGCCCTAAAACCCAAGCCCAGCCTGGGTGTGCTGCAGAAGCTCTGCGCTGAGGACAAAGGTGGGAGCTGTGATGGTGAACCCTTCGCTAGAAAGAAGACCAGCCTGGCTTGGAGCAGGGTGTTTTGCTATCACAGTTTCTCAGGGTAACACAGGCTCCCTCATATTCCCAAGATTTTGCATCGTTGTGCTGCCGAGAGAAGAGATACCCCAAGAATAGGGAAAAGCCAAAGCACCGGGTCTCCTCCTGTGCTGGTGTCTGCCAGGCCCTGGGGACAGCCACCCCAGCAGGGTCCAGACGTGAGATGCAACACCAGCAGCCCCAGGGCATTGACAGCACTGTCCCTACACCCCCTCAGACATCCCGGGTCCTTGCAGAGCAATCCTGCTGAAGCCAGTGACAAGTGAAAGCCCCAAGGGATCCCCCAGCAGAGAAAGCCCAATTGCTCCTGTCTTCTCTGTCTCTTGGAAAGACATGTTGTGTCTCGCAGGGAGCAAGAGCCCCTCGGGGACAGGCGTGAAGTCCACCATGAGAGCCAGCAAGGAGGTATAATGGGAAATGTCTGACTTCAGCAACGGCTTCCAGTGGCCTGCATAAATCAGATGGAACCTAAAACCCCAGCACTGAGGTACTTTCCAAACCTTCCTCGTAAAGAGGTACCTACTCCAGGTCTACACCACAGCAATGTGGGCTTAGTTTGACAACTTTATTGCTCATCAAGTACTTCTTGCAGGTAAAAGGGTAACTTAGCCTCCTCTCTGCCTTTCTTGTGAGTTGTATAGAAATGAGAAGTTGAGCCCAATGTTTCAAAAATATTTAACTGTGAAAAGAAGGAAATTCATAATGATGAAAACACATTTTATTTGCTCATTTGTGGAGTTTTACTTACAAAATCTATTTTAAGCCAAGATACAATTTGAGGTTTACAGGCGGACCATGCCTTAAGGAAAAACTCTCTACTAATAGATAAAAAAATTAACTGAGGTTTGTATTTTTTTTATTAAAACTAAAATTTTCTCATGATTTTTAGCTAAAGATGAAACAGCAGGCTGTTAGAGAAATAGAAATGTATAAGCAAGGAGGGATGCTTTGTGAAAGGACTAGTTCTAACTATTGATGGAGGATTTATCAAAGCTTGGAACTCTGAGAGTAGATGTCAACAGATAGGTATCCTGAGTAGGCAAAAAAAGAAATCCTTAAATTTACCGGGTTTGATGAAGTGCACACTGAAAATGAGAAGATATAATGAAGACACTTCTTTCAGCCTGCCAGGTGAGACTTCATGTGCTTCACATACATACCTGCAGGACATGATGTGCACATCATGGCTAAACCAAACTTTTTGAACTTCTCCCGACCCTTTAATTAGGGAAATAGTTTGCAGCCAGCACTGACTCTGGTTTGATCTCTTTCTGCTTTGGAGAGGCTATTAGTTACTATCGTTACTACAGAATTCCCACAGCATTCCCACTTTTTCAACCATCCTGCAGGGAGTCATGCACTAAAAACCTGTGAGTATCACAGAGTACAGTATCAGATGCAGTTAAATTCCACATTTTTCCTCCTTTTTAATTCTTCTAAGGTTCAATAAACAATCCTGTTTTTTGCTCACCCTTCCATGAGCTCCTTCCTGCAGGTTCCTCTCTTTCTTACGTTATTTAGAGCACATACAGAATGTGTGTAGATCACAGATTAAATATTGTTCTCTGAAACACCCTGGCACCCAAATACCAGAGCCTAATAAGGCACCAATTAGATAGACACTTGCTGAAATCAAGCCTGCTATTTCACTACAGTTTCTTTTTTCTCCTAACAATTGGTTAGGATGATTAAAAACTGATCTCTCTGTATTAATGGAGATAGAGCATTCCTGAGAAAATATGTGCCATGGAAAATCTCCCCGAAGCATGCATTCAGCTCTCTTAACTGCTGACTGAAGCAAGAGCCAGAGGAATCCTCACTGGTTAAAAAAATGTCCAGCATTGCTGTTATTAATCCTAATAACAGCGATATCAGATAATTTCTTCATCTCCTTTCACAGGTCCCCAAGAGCTTCAGCTGACCTTTGAAAATGTACCAAGTTCAAAACTACACTCATTGAAATAACAATTCTGCTTGGATGGACCAGACTGTATTTTTTTTCATCCAACAACCGTGAAGAATTTTTTTCTATCATTCATCCCTGACTGGTGCCAGGGACGAGCAAATGCGCATGAGCCCCTGTGCCATCCATCTGTTGGGGAGAGCCCAGTGCCAGCTGCTTATCGCGGGCTGCAGGTAGGAACAGGGCTCTGGGATAGTCAACGGGAAGCTTATGCCCATTAAAGAGTTTGGGTAGGGATTCATAAAGAAAACCATATTCCACTCCCAGTAACGTGGTTTGGGGTGTAGCATTTGCCAACGTAATGAAGGTTTTTTTTTTAACCATGTTTAGGCTGCCAAGAAAACTGCACTGCATATCTGCACTTGGGTATTTTTGTAATATAGATGACTCAAACCTTGCTCTCTTTATGTCTTTGAATACAAGGCTTTTGCAAGACATGAAAATATGCTCTCTGAGACTTTTCTTTCATGGGAACTCACTCAATGCCCACGTAAGTCAAGTCTTTCATAACTCAGTTTGAGTAGGTCTGTGATAGCCCTGGCTGGCACTAAAGCCATTGCAGCCCATCTCCCAGATAGCCCTGCAGTATTCAAATAGTATTCAAATCAGCTTTGATTTATTCCACATTGCTTCAAAAGACAACTCTTTTTAATTATTATTTTTAGGGGTGAATGGAGGAAGGAGGGAGCTGCATTTGTGGATTCAATGAGCTGCCAGTTGGGGATGTGGAGGGTTTATTTTCAGGACAAAAGGTACACAGTGCTAGGAGTGTCCCCTCTTCCACAGCCTGGCTATATCTCCTTGGGGATATTTCCATACTGTAGGTATGAGAAGTGCTCCAGCTGCAACATTCACCTCTGTTTCTGAAAAGTTTGGGCCACAGAGGAATGCTTTATCCATGCTTTATCACTTACTTTCTTCTCATCCTGATACAACTACAACCCTGAAAATAGATAATGTCTTAACATTGCCAACTATCTGGAAAAGTTTCCAGCAAAAGCCCAGCAGATAAGATATCTGAACTCTGTCCCTGGCCAGAATTGATTTGATTTCACGATCAATAAGACTCAAATCCCCTGGGACATTCAGCTGATGTTCATGCTCATTTCCCATATTCTGAAGTTCAGCTCTGAATCACAATTGCTGATTTTAAGCCTCTTTCTGGACGCTCAGCCCATGGAAGGCACCCAGTCACAGCATGTTTTACCAAGCATTCATGCTTTACCAAAATAAAATTTGAGAGATTTATTTTATATATATATATATATAACACTATAATTATCTTAGAAATGCTTCATATTTTGACTTCTAGCAAATTCAGTTTTTCTTAGCTGTTCCGCATGGCAATTATATTCTGGTTGTAAAGAAGACCTACTGAGGAAGATGAATCATATCTTCTGCCAAGGTGCTGGCTACCACATCAATTAGGATTTCCTGTTTTAAAATAATCTTGAAAACAAAATGCTTTAAACAAGCACTTGCAGCAACCTGCGTGTTTTTTACTGGGTCAGAGTAAATTCCTTTACTAAAAATTGCTGCTAAAGGGGGCTTCACTATTTGTGTAAATGATATAGCTAATGGCAAGAGAGACTTGTGCACGTTTGAAAATTTAAAGCTATAAAATTGAAGTAATCAAAATAACACATCAATCACATCAAGGCGTTAATTAGCAGATCTTGATATTTTCAGCCTTACATTTTGATGGCATAAAGATGGTAAAGGGAATGGATAATAAATGTCATATATGCCAGAAATCCATATTCAAGGTGATTCATATTTTTGTCACGTTTAAAAACTTCAGGAATGATCCATCCATTACAAACTTCTGGCTAAGTGTGAGTCTATTGATTTAAAGGAAACAAGTTCAGAGACATCAAAAACTGCCTCCTTATTCTCAACACTTGCTAGCCCTTTCCAAAAGAAAAAAAAATCCCAAAGTCCACACATTAATGTAGGTCTGTCCTGTTCATACGTGTTCTCTGGTCTTTTTTTTTCCCCTCTGGTTTATCAGCTTTTATAGGGTTGTTTTAGATATTGGATTTTACAAGACAACTAAGGTAAAAGGTACACATCTTCTGTGTATACCTAACATAAGTAGGCCAGCAAGGATCTAGGTCTTACAACAAAGTCTTAAAAATGATAACTTGTTTCCCAGTATGTGACTGAGAGATTTAAATCTTCTCTGGAGGGAGAGTGGAAACCACCAGTCCAGATATTTGAAGATGAACAGCATGAAAATACACCAAAATCACCCAGGTAAAGTACAAGGATGATTGTGTTGTTATTAATTTTAAAACCTGCAAGGGGACTCCTGTAAAGATAAATTCAGGACAAAAGAGGCCAGCTATCTAACTTTTACAGGTCAGGAAAACTCTCTTTGGGAGGCAATGGGAGGATTATAGATGTGTCTGGGAAAAAAAAAAAAGAGCTGCAGAATTAAACGTTTTGGAAGCATCCTTTTTTTAATGTGCTTATTTTGCTTTTGCTATTATCCTTTTCCCTGTTGTTTTTCCTTATTAATTTTTCATTGACAAGCCCAGATTCTTCTGCAAAATAATCTAGGCTTCTTCCCAATTCTTCTAAAACTTTCTTGTCTGTCTGAGTCTTCCTTCCCAGGAGGGAGAGGAGGGAAGGCAACTCCTACAGGGACTGGCCCAGCCCACAGCAAGGGAAGAGTGGAGCCCAAAGCAGGATGGGTCTTGAGCTACACGCTGCCAACACCCACTCCTGTGATGGCATTGCCCAGGCTAAGCCAAAAAGCTGCAATAACTTCAAAACACACCAATAAATACCCCCAGATGTCAGGGAATTTTCTGAGTTCAGTCTATTATCCATAATGCTTCAGTAAAATTTGCTAACAATATATATTCTGCTATTGAAATGGGTCGCTCCATAGGAACTACAGGTTCAGTCATTTTCAAAGTTGTATTTGGTAGTGTTGGTTATTAGGTGTTGTTGCACGAGCCTGACAATTTTTGTTCTCCAATTAAGAAGTAGAACTAGTTTCATGAACATTTCAAGGATGACCTTAAAACAGAAAATCTGACCAGTAGCTGTCTAGGCAGAATGTGATTCAGAAATCTCACATTAAGAAGCTATTTTAGACTTTCTGCTGGTTTTTGTTGTCATGGAAGATTTTGGAATGATGTGTCCTGACTTGCTTTTCATGACCATGGTGACAACATTTTCTTTTTCACATGACTCAATGTGTTTGTCCCAGTCAAATTTCAGGTAGCAAACCACTGTATTGCAATATCTGACACATAAATTAGATGTATGGCAAAAGGACTTCACTTCATTGAAACAAAGCATTTTTGTTCATTACTGGGAAATATCCTACAGTCTAACCTAACTCTCCAAGATCAAAGGCTAACTGGCCACAAGAGTTGTTCTATACAGGATTCATTTATATATCTCTTATGGACACTATGATTTTTCAGCTATTCCAAGGTGATATTTTCATACATATTTAGAGTAGCTCCTCAAACCTACTCTCTCGCCTTCTTTCAGGCCAAAGCACAAGTGCACACCATGGTGAGCACAGGTCAGAGAAAAGCCACCTCCACTTTCCTCTGCAATGTGCTGTGAAGAAATTTCATAGTGTGTAATTCGGGTGAAAGGACTGTGACTAGGAAGATTTTTAGCTGTCAGGAGACCTGTCCTCTGTTGCTTCCCATGTCTCACTGTACAAGGTTTCCATTTTAACTGGCCAGGAGAGACTCTAATCCACATCTTATGTACAATAAATGTGCTTTAGCAATGCTTTTATAAGGGACAAAAAACCACCTAACTGCTTGTAAGCTTATTCTACTTATGATGGTACAAAGGAGAACATTCTCTTCCCTTTGTCTTTCTACATAATAATTCACCATACTACGAACAGCAACAGCGTCCCTGATAAATTTATTTAAGGGTTTTATATGTTTCTATATAAAAATTCAACTTTTCTAATTATCATCTTAGTTTGAACACTCCCTGAAAACCTGAGCTTGAGGCTCAGCTTTTATCTTCTTTTCAGAGATCTCTGGCTTGACTCTTGAACTCCTGTTCACTTATATTCAGACAAGTAGCAATGTTTCTCCTGACTACCATGGGAACAGCATTGGGCCATTAATGTGTATTTGACATAGAAAAGCAGACTAATTGAAGTCAAAATGGTTTTAGAGGTCTAGTTAGGTTGGTTTTAATGAGAATTTTTAAAGCTCTCATACTTGTCATAGTTTTTTCTTCTTTGGGAATTTTTCCTTAACAGCGATGTGAGTTACAAAGTGTTCAACCAGTCTTTTGTGTGTTCTCAATACCATAGAATTTGTGCACCTCACAAATTCTAAAAATAAATACAAATGAAAGCCAAACCCCTTTCTCTTTCCTTTCTTTAATCACAGCTCTCCACGAGTAGGGAGTGCACTTTGACCAATTGAATTTTCTTTCACTCAAAACTTCACGAAAAGCAAACATTAATGGAGATGCAATCTCCATTGCAGAGTGAACTTTGAAATTCAAGTGACTATACATAGAATTTTTTTCAGATCTATTTTGCGGAAGCAATGAAGCTTTTAAATGGCATCAATGGCAACAATTCAATAACCAAAATTACAGCAGCCAAATTATATTTGGATAATTGCAAAATTAACTTGTGTCGCTGTTTCAAGAGGGTGTTTACCCCTGGGAAGAGGGCTGAGCCAGGTATGGGCATCCTAAACCACCTATCATTTAGCAGTATATATTAGTTTGATTAAAGTTAATAAAGCAAGAACAGATTTAGCAAATGGAACTAATGTTCAGAGATAATTTCAGTTGGAATGAATGAATAAGAGATGTGGAAAAGTAATTACAGGAATTTGCTAAAGACCTCTGGGGTGAAATGCTCATGACCACAGCACACTGGATGAAGAAACAGAGTGAGAAACAAAACATAGCAATAGGATACTTCAAGTATCCAGAAGTAAATTGGGAACAGCCTGTGGTAATCCTGCCAGTGTGTTTATAACAATGCAGAGCTAATGCAGCGTCATCAGAGAACCAGTTGGTAAGCAGGCTGCAAGGGGCTGGAGAAAAATATGTGAGCTGAGTATTATTAAGGCATCTGCCATTCTGCTGTTCATGTTGTTCAGTGTCCCACAGCTGGAACAGTGCCTTTGGTTAACCAAGGTGTCACCCAGCATCAGCACTCACTCAGTCCAGAGTGGGCTGGAGAGGACTTGCTGCACCTCAGATATTTCTATTTAATTTTGTTTTGTAGAGCTCTAGAGTAATTTTTAGGAAAAACTAATAATAAACGGAAGGGTTTTAAACTATAAAGTGATGTACTTGCCAGCATTTCATTCCTCTTTGACTGATCTGGATTACAGCACGGCAATGCTTGTTTGCTCTGATGAACTCTGACTTTGAAAGACTCTGACAGGACTGAGATGCACTCTTTTAATATAAGAGTATAACCTGTAATCAATAAGAAAGGCTTTTAAAATCATCAATAATTTATTCAAAATTATTCAGTTTTTCAGCCTTCCAGGAACACTGTTTGTAATTCAATGTAATTTCAGCATAAATAACATGTTAATTTTATCCTTCTCCAGCTATAGTGTTGTTGCTGCAATATGAATTAATACCAAAAAGCTGCAATTCATTCTGTTGCATAAAATATTAAAATACTGGTAGATGCTGTATCGTTGTCACCACGCTTCTGCCAGTTTGAAGCTCAGCAATTTCTGTGGCAGATGAAGGTGGCAGATAGTGGGTCTCAGCACACCGAGCCTGGAGGAATGGTCTCGGTCCATGTTCTGCATTATGGAAAAGTAATTGTGCAAAAGTGGACACAGAGTTTTGCATGCAGTGTCTCTCAGTGATTGCTCTACAGATGTGTTCAATTTATAATTCCAGGTTGTTTCTTTGACAGCCGGACTCAGCAAACTCATCCTAAGATCTATATCTATATAAACATATTGATGGGCTACAGCATTTTGGGGCAAGCACAACTTCTCTGTACACATTGTGGGACATCACCCTGGGTTTGGTGATGCTGAACCTCACTGAGTTCCACAGAGCTGTGCAGTCCTAAGCAAGAACTGAAATGCCATTTCCTTTTGTGATAGAAATAAGTCTCCTCTGCCCACCCTGCTGGACATTTAGGAGTTTGGTTTTATTCCTGTCTCGCTGTTAATGTGCAAGAAACCTCTTATGTTACTTGCTTGGCTTGAGCTCAATGAACACCTGCAAAGCTCTGGCTGTACAAGCAGCTCACACAGGATACACCCTGCACAATCACAACTTGTTTTGTGTTGCTAATTCATATGAAGGACACAGGTGAGGAGCTTTTAAGTTCAACAGGTAAAATAACAAACAAAAATGAGCACAGAAAGCAATACTTGCAAGTTTTCATTTTGCGGTGGCAATAACGAGATCATTGTTACACGTAAAAGGTAATTCCTTGGTTTTTAACTTACCATTGTCTTCTTGTTTGGTTTTAAGCTGCAAAACTTCCCATCAGGTTCTCTACATTATTCTTTCTCTTGTGTGGATCACACAATTAAGTGCTAAAGCCATGTTTTTGACAGCTGTTTTGATTTCCATGACAACAGATTATGAAACCAGGTGTAGTGAGCATGTGAGACAAAAACTAAGAAAAATGATGAGGTTAAATGAAGATTCAATTAATATGAAGACCAGCAACAAAGTGTGGGGAGGAAAGGTGTAGCAAAGGTATTTCCTTTGTAGGAAGAATGAGGTTTTCTATTTGCTCTCTGCTGTGCAAACATCAAAGGATATAAGGATAACCTGTACTGATGGGGGAAAGGCAACATTAGTAGCTTTTAAAAAGAAAAGAGCTCTGGTTTAGCTTGTGGTCCTTGCTAAGCAAACCACAGGTCCTTTCCTGCAGGAAGGGGAGCAGTGGTGAGGGTGACACTCACTCTCTCCATCCTGCCAACACCTGCTCTCCAAACTGAGCCACACCAGAGCACCATGACCAGCATGCCCAAGCGTCAGCCACCAAATACTACTGCTTCTTCTGCTTCATCTTATGAAAAAACGTGGCCTATAAGGAAAAACGGAAGGCTTGTGAGCTCTTTTGACAGGACAATATAGCCTTAAATACATATAGATGTTTTCAGATGCCTAAAAGGTCACTTGAGGGAAGAGATTAGGCTGGTTTCCATGCCTGCTGTGAATTGGATAAAGAAGTAATGAACCCAGATTGCAGCAAAAGATACTTAAGTTCTTAAGAAAAATATCTTCATAATAATTTGGAAAGGTGATTGATGAGAAAAAAATGGTAAGGGAAGCTGTGGGATCTCATAATGGGAGAGAAGAACAGGTCAGAGAAGCATCTGTCAAGGCTGGTTCAGGGAGAGCTGATCCTCTCTAGGTGCAGGAAAGGATTGTGCAGTCTTTCTTGAATCTCTCCAAGACCAATTTTCTCCTGTATTCAGACCAGGGAAGTGAAACCTCCTTAATTCTTTAGCCTATGATTTCAGCTTCAGTAGTTTGCTTGTACCATTTGCCTAAGTTCATAAACTATGTCATAACAGACTAAGCTGGACATCTTGAAGTGCCGCCAAAAAAGGCAAGTGGAGAAAATAACTGTAATCCACAGTATCTTGAAAAGAAGAGGCATAAATAAGTTTTAAAACCATAAGTGCATAGAGAAAGAAATCATGGGAAGAGACCTGACTGGCTGAGTGAAGAACTGGTATTTAGACTCTGTGTTAGTATTTCCAAAGGCAGGTAGTGAATAATAATGGGAAGACTGATGTCTGATTTTCAGGGGAAATCTTATATCCATTCTAGTGGTGTAATTCTGAATACACCTGGATTTCCTTCAGGAATTTTCTTTCCCCAGGTGAGGAGGTCACTTAGAGGGACTGGAAAACACCTCTCGCAAGTGTAATTCTTAAGCTTGACTCGCAGTGAGAAGGGAGAGCGGTCAGAAAGAAATACATGTGAATTTTGAAACATTTGTCAATAACATTCCAAGTTCAATTGGGCACAGGCAGGGGCATAATAACGCTATAGTTATTTTGGGTCTTTGTACGTTGCAATATAAATCTTACACTAGCTCAATTTCTGTTCATTTTATGTGTGAAACATTAATAGATTTTTAATATACTGGCACTAGATAAAATGAACTTCAGCAACACCAGAAAGAAGAATTGACATTGCAAAGTACACAAGGAAATATATTTATGGCATTTTACACTGCCCTGATAAGTTGTGTGAGAGGTCAGTATAGGTGAAACACAGGTTACACGGCCTTGAAGATTTGTTAGCTGTAGTAAATAATTATTATTGAACTAGAGACCAAAAAGTGTAGGTATATGTGGAGCTTGCAGGAACAGAAACACTAAAGGGCTTCCAAAGCATGCAAAAATCAACCTATGTTGACTAGATTAATACTATATCTAGAGTTTAATCTAGATTAATTCTAAATCTATTGCATTCTATATTATGTTCTTATTACAACTGTCTGGGCAGTTACAACCATTGGCAGAGTCCACTTTCTTTATTTATTCTAATGTCTTTAAATCACTGGCAGTATTAGAAATGGTGAACGACCTACTTGGAACCTCTTGTAAACATTGCCCGCAGGCATCCCTCAGTAAATTGAAAGAAGTGGCCTTTTTCTGTATAGGGAGAGGTTTGCTCATTTGCTCTTAAAATCTATTGCTGGTGCTGAAGCAGATTAGAGAAGGTAAAAAGCCAGATGCTGAAACACTGGATTTACGCAGTTTCCTCTAACAGAGCTCCCTGTCCTGTGTGGGAAATACAAAACAGATCCAGTGCAATTAGTTAGCCAGGTGCTGGATATGGTCTTGTACTGCATAAATAGAAAAGGTTTTCTCTATGCATCTTCTTCTATCGCTGCCACCAGTGTGCTCATAAATATTTTACACTTTTTGGCTGCAAGCTCTGCTTTCTTGTTTTCTATGTTTGCCCAATAGCTAATGCAATCAACTCTTCATATGGAGGATTAATGCTGAAATATTAAAATGCTGCAATTCTCTTCCCTGACTGCTGTCAATGAACTGCTTCTGCCTGCACCAGAGGAGGAACCAGCCTTCTGCAGGAGCAATCCCATTCAGCAGAGTTAACGTTAAGCTACAACGTTGTTTTGGGTAGCCTGGTGTTTTTCATGCAAACTGCATCACAAATGTTATATGGAGTTATAAAGTTAATATAAAAAGCAGATGGAGAGAAATTAAAAGAGATAGTCAAGGGAGAAGAGATGAGATATAAAAATAGATGGAACTGGTGGAGCATGGAAGTTGCAGAAAAGCTGTTCCAGATGCCAGGAGCTACTCCAGAGAGGAGTCTCATCTCAGCAATGGGGAGCAGTAGGAAAGTACACTGAGTGGTTTAAGGGACAAAATTAAGAATATGCAAAAAGCCTTTAATGTTTGCCTCCAAAAATAAGCAAATACTATTTTGAATTCCTCGTTCCTTGCAAATTATATAATGGACCTAAAAGAATCAAATATATTTACCCTCAATATCAGCAGTCAGACAAAACTTCACACTTTATTTAATATCCTACCTAGAAAGCATAGAAAGTTACTTGTTATTTTAAGACACTGAGCAAGAGCAAAAGAGTGTATGTACATATGTTATGGCATGCATACCTTACTTTGCACCCACAGAAATTCTTTAAGTACTGTTTGCTTAATTTATTAAAGGTCTTAGCACATACCCAAATTTATCTCATAATCCACTTATTATTTGGCCAACTCTGGGACTCAGATGGCATGGATGCCATCATTTCTGTTTTACACCATGCTGACTAGGAGCTCCTCCTCATGAAACATTCTCACTGCAGTACTTCTGGATGGAAAAATATGGCTCTATGCTTCCATACCAATATTAATTACATCATACATTTTTCTTTTTGATACAATGTTGTCTAAACCAAAGTCACCTCAAGAGGTAAATCCATAAACCCACAGGGAGCAAAGCTTGAAATAATATATATAAATACATATATATTCACATTTTTCAATCTCTGTCTCTAATGGAAGTAGATAATAAGGGCAGAGGAGGAAAACGTGTCATTTTGTTATAACCTCGTTGACCACACTGATGAATATAGCTTTATTAGAAGGAGCAGATGTTGTCTTAAACCCTCGAGGTATCTCTGATAAGGAGCATTGCCTTTCTGAATTTGCTGGCAAATATTATCTAATATTTCAATCTCACTATTCCAATTCTACAAAGCTGCATTTCTCCCTTTCATACAGGGAATCTTTGCAATGTCTCTTGTTCTCTTAGAGCTGTTTTTGTCACGACATGAGCCAAGCCAATCTTATCTGGTTTACAAATACCTTCACACATACAGTCCATGTTTTGCCTTTCATTCAAGTATTTGCAGCCTTTGACACACCCCACGGTGACCACAGGTACTGATATCCTGACATGAATGGTTCATTTCTAGACTGAAATATGTTACATTCCATGGGAGCCAAATTGTTTCCCAGAAGACTTTTTAGGCTGGAGAGGCTCTCTATAGCTGTCTCCCCATCAATACAAAGCTTAGACAAAGTAAGAACAGAGCAATTAGATGACATTTGTGGCCATTACCATCAAAGAACAGTGTATTAATGATGTTATACAGAACTATTTCCCAGTATTTCCTTAGAAACTCTTGTTGGGTCTACCCATAAATGTCTCATAAAAGCTATAAATATTCAAGAAAGGAAGTCAGTTACATATAAAGACCTCTAATAGGCACTATGAATGAATTCTGAACCGTGTAATAGCCAGGCACCTGTGAAAAATGGTGAGAGGATGTGATCTATACATTATATATGAGGCACTTCGCTACAGCTGCAAAGATTTCTAGTTATTCAGTGAAGCTAGAAAATTAAAACGAGCATATAACAAAAATGTTGTTTGGATTAAGTCTTGTATGGTGTTGCTTCTTACTCAGCGATCATTATAATAATTAGTTTTGCACAAAATAGATTTATAAAAGCTCATAAATGCAAGTAATATGCAAATCGGGATTTCTTGTATCTATTTAACTTTCTACAAGCTACTTGAAATGTTTTTGTGATCAAAGTAAATGAATAATTTCAAGATAGTGCAACAGGCAGGGTTGTACACCAAGATGTCACTAAGATACATTTCAGACACGTTGTGTTTATTTTTCAATATGCAGCTAATAAAATCATGACAATATTAATACTTAGAAATTTTACTGAGCTCGGAGGTTTTCTCTCTCCTTCCTCCCTTCATTCTTTTAATCAGTAGCAGAAGCAAAACTTTGCTTCAGGTCCTTGGCTCACGTTGACATCAATAAAAATTTGTCAGGGGTGTTGAGGAAAGCAATTCATAGCTGCAAAATGCATCAGGAAGGGTCTGGCCTTTCAGATGGAGCTGTCTGACACAGTCTTGCATTTACAGAAGACTCTTTCCGAGGGCTTGAACCCGAGCAGCCTTTTTGAGGCTAATGGACTGGCAGTAAATGACTCTGACTGAAAATCTGGCATCTTCACTCATGAATGTCCTCAGCATGAGACTTGCAAGTGATGGACCGCCTGGTGCAAACTCATTGCATTTCAGGAGTGGTGTTAAACAAACAAAGGGATGATCCCTCCTGCCAGGCGAAATCAGTGTGAAGGCATCCTGCCCCTCTGCCACCCCAGGGAGCCAGCGTCCTGCCTGCCTGCTCTGGTGGGTGAAGGCATCTGGACCAGCCTGTGCGTGACCCTGGAAGGATCTCACCACCACAGTGTTGGACAGGTGTTGAAGCACTGTGCATAACTCTGCAAAATATGCTTGGAAGGTAAAAACAGAGGCTGCATTTTCTTTTTCCCAGCTAATCAAATTTCTCCCTTTTCTCACTGTTCTGCCTTAGATGGGTTGAGAAAATTACTGGTGGCTGGAAAAAGCTGTTAGGAGAAAGTCTGTTCTCAACTCTGCAATAGGATCCCACTGCTGAGAATAAAATTTCAAAATAAAACTAGAAAAGCACCAGAAGATTCCTTGTTTCCCTGATCATTTCTGTTAAAGCCTGACACAACATCTCTTTGAGATGCTTCAGTGACTCGTGTTACATGGTAGACTTGAGAAACCTGAGATGTCTTTGTGTTTGTACCAGTAGCCAGACAAAAGGGAGGTTCCCTCCCCACAGTTTTATAGCTGTGTGATACACAACCCCTTCTTCACTCTACGTGACAGATGTCTGTCTTTTTGGAAACATCATCCCTGTGATTTCTGTTGAAGATATTCTTGTGCAACTCTGACTACACCTGAGCATTGACTGAGTGCAAAGATTGAGTAGCAAAGCTGTATCTACTCTTGAGCATCCCCACAATTCACTTTAGCTTCAGCAAACTGAAGTCCAGCACCTCCTGCAGAGCCTTCCACTTTCTGAATATTTCTGGAACGGTCTTACTAACTTGTGTTTTCAGTCTTCCTAACCCAGTGGTTGGCAATTTTCAGAGAAGAGATGGATATCACATTTACCTGCTTTGGGGGGGTAAGAAAATAATGTACCAGCACTTGGAAACCTATGCCACAACTAGAGGTCACGATCATAAGTGTGTGCTTGAATACTACCTAAAGAATTACTTTTCTTGCAAAATAAAAAATTAATGAATGCATTCACTGATGACAAATGCAGTTATGAGCTTTAGGCACTGAAGCGGAAAAACCTACAGAACAGGTTATGAACACAGCATTGTTAAAATGTTCTTTAGAATATTTGTATTGCAGGAAGTAATAGCTGTATTAAACAGTCCTTGAAATTTTGTTTGTTAAGTTACTTTCCAAAATATCAGGTTATTTTTCACTTTTTGGGGAATGAAACACTTTCTTTCATGTGTGTCTGCATGGTCACAAGTTGCCTACAAAAATCTCAGACCAGTAAAAAGTTTTCACTTCCAACGCACCTGGATAATTTTCACAGTTTGGCTTTTCTATATGCCTCAGTGACTGGGAGTGGTCCCTTAGGTATTCTTGTTCTCTTTTTTCTCAATAGATTATTCATCAGTCTTCCTCCAAATCTAAGCAGAAAGATGCGTGGCAGTAAAACCTGTTGCCACCAGACTCTTCTCCAACCACGGAAGCACAGCATTCACCAGGGGACGATCCCCTCTGGAGAAACAAACCCAAAACACCACAAAACATAAATATTTATCCTTAGAGCTCTGCAGCAGGAAAAATTTCCATCTCTTTTTCTAAGTCTGTAACTGCAAAAAAAAGGGGTAAAAAATTCCCTTCTCATGAGAGTGGGAAAAAAATATGGAATCCATCCCAAGGTGAAGCACCCTGTGTTGCCAGAGCTGGGAAAACCTGCTGAGCATTTCCTTGGGGTGATGCCTGGGGTAGGTTCCCCCCTTCAAGAGTCATCAGCAGTCCAAGGACTTGGCTAGAGTCTTGACTGGTCTAAATCACCCTAAATACATCGACTTTGATTCACTGCTTTGATTTACTGAGGCTTAGAATCTGGCTCCGTGTGTTAAAGACTGGCCATGGAAAGGTATGTCAAGGCTGTGGAGATATACTCTGCACAATTTGGATCAAAGTAATGAGCGCTCAAGGAGGAATATAAAGAGAATTGAGTTCATTTTAAAATTTATGGGAGTCCTTTATCACTCAAACTCCAATGGAAATGATTGTCTTGAAGATTCTAACACTCATACAGAAGCCAGCCATGGACTGATTTTTAATAGTTCTCAAAATTGATCTAAAAATACAGTATGAGAGCTATAATATTAAAAATAAAAAGCTTTATAACATGTTCATTCTTAAGCATTTTTGCCTTTGATGTAAGGAAGACATTTTATGTGTCAAAAAATCCATAGTCCTAGATCTTGGCTTCAATCCTTCAGGAAAGGATTATCCCATATATGTAGGGAAGTCCAAAGCTATAATTGGGCATCTCTCAGTGTTATCATGTTAAATATCTTTGGATAATTGTTGCTACCCACATGGTTATCCATATGTTTTACTGTGAAGTATGATTAATTCGCCTCTTCTTCAATACAATCAGTATTTTATGCAGGGAATACATCTTTACAAACAGGAAAATTCCTGTGTAACAGGAAAATAAAGCTCCTAATCCTGCCATTCTCCTGAGTAAAATTCAGCCTGGTAAATGGCATCGAGGTCTTAGTTTCCGTGAGTTGTTTATAGTGACAGGAGGTCCCCCAGATAAAGCAGGCTGCTTAAAATCTACCATCTGTCCAGAGAACATAGCCCAGCGCTTTTGAAAGTTTTAAATAAGCATTGTTTTTTATGCTTGTGTTTTTCCTCGTACATTGCCACATTTTGAAGAGCAGAGAACATCCCCTAGTTGTTGGGGTGGCATTCCCAGCCTCGCTGAGACGTGGCACAACTCTTCCAAAAATACCTGAGAATTATGGATTGGGGAAGTTGTGAAAAAACTACTGGTTTTCTCTAAGTAGTTGAATTTGTAATTTATTTTATTAAGCCGTAGAACGCTGATTTGTTCCTCAGTAATGCACAAAATTCCTGAACTCCTCAGCCTCTAGTTTTTTAGGTGGCAATTCTGTACCCTCCCTGCCCAGCCTCCATCCCCACCTACCCCAGCCTCCAACAAGGCTTTCCAGCAGGGAAAACAGCTAAAAACTTCAGTTATTAGTCACTATTCTCCTCTTCTTGTGAGTCATTAACATCAATTGCTAACCACTGCATTGTCAATTAAGACTATCACTTGCTGCTATTCACTGCTAATGTGCTAATTGTCATCAATTTACTGCTTCAATTATGTGGTCATATACTTGCCTCGAGGTATACTGATTTGATAAAAGGATCTCAAGGAGAAACATACCCAGTGATTTTAAGGCAAGAAAAGAAACTTGGAGTGAGTCTGAACATGTTGGCTGTGCTGGCAGTGTGCTCCTAGTGAAAAATTACTCTAACAGATGATGGTAAGGAAAGAAAAAAACCGAACAGTGTTTAAACTCAGCATTTTATAGGATTCCTGTTTATTCTTGACCCTTCCACTGAAATTACGATATGTCTCCCGAAATAGATTCATAGATCCTGTTCACTCTGTAATCATGTATATATTTTTGCCTCATTTTATCTGATTGCTTACTGCATGTTGTACTTTCTAATGAGCATTGAATTATTAATCTGCTGCCTAGTCTGTCCCTGCATACAAAAGGGAAAGATGTCTGGTGTCATTGAAGCACAGTCTATTGTGTTCCCTTCAAGAAGCAGAAGCAAACTTCAGGATTCAGCAGTGTGTCAGATTCTTACTACAGACATAGCCAAGTTCCTTTTGACAGGTTTTAAATAATATGTTTTTGGTGTGCTTTATCTGACACTAAGCTGCCCTGAAAATAGTAGAGCAAGTCTGCTAGCAAGAATAAAAATCAGACAATCTCCTAAGAAAAAAAAAAAGTCTGTCTCTCCCGACTCTATTTTTCAGTCCTTAGGCAAATAACCTTGTAGGCTGCATGAAATAGTTTAATTTATCTTATATCGTTGTTCAGCAACACAAGGAAACAAAGCAGAGACACGTTTATCTATAACAAGGGTCCGGTGAAAATGATGTATCTGTTTCCCATCAAAGCAATATCGATTTTTCACATAACACGGTGATGGGCACCTGATTTGCGTGGGTAATACTTATTCATGATGGGAGGGGTGGAATCCAAATCATTTCAGCAACCAAGAACCAGGTGATTCTCATAAACCCCCTCTTCAGCAGGTGGAGGTTGGGCTGTAGATGCCACCCAGCCCCCAGCTGGGCATGTCGGGACCCGCATGGAGGGAAGCCCATCGGATGGGCAGGTAGGCTCCAAAGGGGCTGGTGCTGGGGGGGTCTGGGGGAAGGGGACACACAAATGCAGATCTGATGTGGCAGCATTTAGCTGAAACACTTTTTTGAATGTTTGCCTTGGAGACAAGCATCTTCAAGCTGAGGTTAGTGGTTATCTTGCTTTTCACAGGGTAGACTTTGAAGAGACTGAAGGCAATTTGTTGTTAAATAAGGGTTCTCATTAGCCGTGGGAAATCTGTTCTCTTATCTCCCACGTTACTGGCAGTTGCTCTGATGGAACCTGCTGTTGCTGTATGGATTTATTCTCTGCGTGTGCAGAAAGTTTGGGTGCATCTGCCTGCCTGCTAGCTTGTGCCTGGCTATGCAATTCGCTGCTCGCTTGTCCAACCTTTTTGTCAGCTGGTACTTCACTATAAGAGAGCGTGTGTGTGTTGTGGGGGGGATGGTTCGGGGTTTGAATTTTTTAAGCTTTTATCGGCTCTCTGAACCACTTCTCTTGACACACTGCTTGCGTGGGACAATGTAAATGGCTCTCTTGGTAGCTGGTATCTTTGCTCTCTGTTGACTTGTTTCAATCCAATGCTAAAGCTGGTTTTCATCTATAAGGTATACCAGGTTCAGTGCATTAATTTAAATTGTGATGAAAAGGAATGATAGCAGTATAAAAAATGAACACGTCTGTTAGTATCTTCAGGAGCTTTTTAGATCAGTTTGAGGAAATTTAGAGAAGAGAGAGAGACTTCAAATGTTTTAGAATTGTTGGGTTAAAGCTCTGTTACTGGTCTCGACAATGGTACCCGTGTTTTACAAATAGACAAAATTGTTGTTACCCATACAGACATGGCTGGGCTTAGTGCTCACTGTACCATGGGATAAGGCAGAGATGTAAAAGGAATAAAAAAAGAGGATTTGCAGAGCCTTGGTGCACGCATGCATGGGGTTTGCAGCTAGGTGAGGCAGATGGGTGTGTTTTAATGTGCCAAGTCTGCAGAATAATGGTCTTCTGAGCCCGTTCTCCCAGCTGTAAACTCTTGACTCCAGATGTAAAAGGCTACAGTTAAAATTAAAGATCTTCTCCTTTCCATTTTGCTTGTGCAGGTCCCCACCTGAATCCCAATTAACATGTTGCTTTATTTTAACTGTAACTATAAAAGTAGTGATCCTCCTTTATTAATGATAGAGAAGGGGAGAAATAAACAGCCCATAAATTACATCAGCATCAGATGCTCAGCTGGAAACTGTTGGGTAGATCTCTAAGGACAAAGACAAAAGAGAGGGGAAGTCTGGCAATGTGATTAGGAAGTAACTTGAAGTTGTTGGTTGCTTGAGAAACATAAAATAAATTATAAGAAATTGTGAAAGACCAAGTTGGTTTCAGGGTTGTTTGTTCTTTGATTGGATGTTTTTTGGGTTTTTTTTTTGGAGAGGAGGAAGTTAAAACTTTTGTTCCTCAAGCAATTTGCCCTAGTCCTAGAAATTACTTGAAAGACTCGTACTTTTTTTTTTCCTTGAAAACTTCCATCCAGTTTTGTTATTTAGGTAGGTAACACCACAAATACAGATGGCATTTACCCTTCCCTTGTTTCCTCCCAATCTGTTCTCTTTTCTGGGTTAATACCTTCTCCCACTCTGCTCTTCTATTTCAACATAGAGTGTTTAAAAATAAAATGGCAGATTTCTCTTTGCTTTTCCTCTCTCTTTCCTCACATCTTTATTTTGACTTTGTTACCTTTGGCTCACCTCATCTGCCTACATAGAGAGCTTTTTTTGTTTGTTTGTCAGATTTTTCTATGTAACTTTTTCTAGAACTTAGAGGAAGCAGTTGTTAAAGAATAACTTTCATGCTTTCAATGTAATTTTTTCTTAAAAAAATTGGTTTTTATAACTTTATAACTGTGATTTACAAATAGAAGACAAGTGAGGAGTTAAGGTGCAAGGGGGTAAGGCCAGGGGGTAGGGGAAAAAGAAAGTATGCATTTTAGTTCTGGTTTCTGCCTAGAATCATGACCTGGGGTCCATTTTTCTCTATTACAATTGAAGGTATTGAATTTGGAGATTCATGCATAAACTAAAAATTGGCAGGAAGAAAAAATCAGTTTAGTGAAATCCATAGGAAGTTTTTACAGTGAACTTTTGTGAGAAGCAGAGGTGTCGGGTTGATCTGTAAGATAATTTTTTACCCTAAAAAAGTTATTTAACCACAGTACTTTCTTTAGGAAAAAATAAATTCAGAAAGTAAATATTGTTCTCAATGTAAAAGTTAAATTATAACAGTTTGAAAATGGAAAGCAAGCTCTTCTGTCTTCTTCCAAATATCACATTTCATTTTGGAAGTACTCAAATATAAACCACTTAAGACTTTCAAATGAACCTGTCTTTGTTTCTTGCTCTACAGGCATTCTTTAAGCCAGACTCTGATCTTGAATACTTCCAGTTTCCCTGGTAATGGTCTATTTGATGGATCTACCATGAATAATTTTTTTTAAAAAAACATATCCAATTGCAATTGTGATACTTCCTTGTCCCAACAATATAAAAAAGGTTCATGCCAGATCATCCTGTCATTTGCAGACATTTTGTCACATTTTGTCACAGCAGGGATCAATATTTGCCATGGTGCCAACACGGCAGTTCCATATGCTGACTCTTTTATTAGTGCCTTGCACAGAGGGTAAGGCAAAAATAACACCATGGTGCTACTACTGCTGCTCCTCAGGGAGGTTAGTGCCATGGACCTGGACAAATGGATTCATCTGGGCTCCTGTTAAGGCATGGATGGTCACATTTGGGTTGGTAGAAGAGAAAAGGCAACCAGCAGCTTTCCTACTGGTGATTTGGGGGTATGGTGACTTGCCTTTCCAGTGGGAGTTGGATGGGTGTTTGGGTGCTTAACACCACTCCAACATTTTTGCAGGCTGATTAATCCACAAAAAGCTTGTAATTATCTGAGTGTTTCCCTCTGGACTTCTTAGCATGTGTTGCTGTCTGGCTCTCTCTTTATAGCATATGCTATCCATTCTCCAAATCTATTGCAAACCCATAAAAAGTAACTTACGCAGAGTCAGACTTCCTGACTCCTCTTCCCCGTGCAGCGCTGCCTTTGCTTATCGTGTCATTCATTGAGTTACATGGGTAAAAATGCCATGGCAACACAATGCTACAGTTACAGATAATGAAGTGAAGTACTGATTACCAGAGAACATATACTAATTAAAGACAGCTCAACAATTTCATCTCTTGCTGCATTACGAGCAGAAAGGAAAAGGCAGCAGGTGCAGTGGTGGTGCAAGCTTCTCACTTAAGGAAATGTGTGGAAGAAAACATGTTGTGTGCTGCATGTTTTCCACTGGTGTTAGGCAAGTTGATTATGAAAAGGTTCTTTCTGGGAACCCAAAATGGATCACAAATGTTTCCCTTGACCTAACAAATATTTTATACCTCCATGTTTCCAATAAAGGTGCCATTGTGCCCAGTAGAGAATTTATATTCACACATCAGTTGACACAATGTGTTTTGTGAAGGCCAGATCTAGTGGCTATGGGTGTTGGTTTGATTGATATCCATTGTCTTAAATTAATATTGAATTTCCAGCTGCAACTACTTTCTCATGTTAATGTCACTTTAGAATCTGAGATGTTAAGCAGTTTGTGGGGGTTTTTCCCTGAAAACAGATGAAGTTCAAACAGTTGTTTTATCACAATAAAAAGATTATTCTATTTCTTAGACAACTTCCATGACCTCATGCTTTTCACTGTTAGAAAATTAGTCCAGGAAGTGTATATCTATAAAATGCTTTTGGTTTGGGTGGGGTTTTTTTCCCTTTTACAATGCCCTGTGCTTCTTAGTACCACAGTGTGGCCAGGCTTGGCTTCCCAGGCAGCAGGAAAGGTGACCACACACATCCAGCCACAATGAGCTCCTTCTTTTTTGGCCTATCATGATATTCTGCTTCTCTCTCAAGCATCAGGATTTTCCTAGAAGCTGAGGACTTGATTAGAATAGGAGCTTTCGTGGAAATGAGCTGAAAACAGTGGTGGTGATGGTTCTGAACACAGCCCATCATGTTTTATTGCAACACCACCACACCACGGTATCTCTGGTTCTTGTATCTTTTTATTCTTATGCTAAACATACACAAATACTCAAAACCAATAGCTGACTATGTTACCTCAAAACATTTTGTAAAGCAGTTTGTCTTGGGAGTTCTTCTCCTGAAGAGTGAGGTTTATCTCTTCCCAGGCAGAGGAAAGAAGTGATCATGGTTCTCTCAAACTCGGGATCCCACCAAGTCATAATTTTCCCCTTGAATATTGTGGTTCCAACCCTTAGCTTCCCTAACCTTTTTACTCATGATACTTTTTTCACCTTATACTGTGTAGTATTTATTCTTATATGTTTTCTCACCATAATTACTTACTAGCCAGACAACACACTGCTTACTACAAAGCAGTCAGCCAGTGGCCTGGAACACTCTGACCCCTTGAAATCCCTTCAAGAGAGATTATTCTGCAATAGTAATCTGGCAGACAGAGCCAAGCCTGCTCACTGTCTATACAAACAGGAAAGTGCGTTGTCTCTGTATTAAAATGATTTGATACCATCATTTAAGCAACTGGATATGCAGATATGGAAGAATACACGCAGACAGAAAATTAAATTGTATAGATCATGATCATCTCGGGGTTGATTAAATGGAATGAGAGTGCATTTCCTCTTTCATACGGAAAGAGGCTTAACATTAAAAAAAACCCTAATCTTTTCTAAGATAAAGTTCATTAACACAATGATTATTCATTTGGCTTTTATAATGATACTGCTGCTTAATCACCAGAACATTGCTTCCTGTGCTCTAGGAGAACCAGCAGGAAACGTTTGAAGAGACAGAGCTGGTGTTAATGCAGCAGCAGACAGAATGGAAACTTCAGTGCTTTTCATTTCCAAAATGGCATCAAATTCCTGCTCAGGTTTCTAAAAACCCACCCGTCAAACAGCATGAGCTTTAAACCCAACATTAAATTTATGCAGCAATGAAGTCTCAGGTTTCCTGTTCCTACACAGTTAATGTCTAAGTTTCCTCCTGGGTCCATCCCCATTATTTATTATATTATTTGCCTAGAGTAGTACCCAAGAGGAGCACTGTAATCAGAAACTGAGGCTGTGTTGGGGGAAATACAGTATAGTCACTCCAGAGCTGGTATGGCCTCTTGAGTTTATAATCCTAATAAACAAGGCAAACAGTAATAGAGATAGATAAACAAATGCTGGAAGTTGTTGTCTGGTTAATGACTTCCTTTCACTGCAGTTTTGATTCCCCTCTTCATGCTCCTGCAGAGTTTCAACCAAATCTCTTATGCTCAGCTGCCTGGCTCAATTTGAAACTCCAGTGTCGATCCCATGTTCACCCTGTGGACATGTTTATTTGATCTTACACTTAACAATAAAGAACTTATTTAAGTGGAGGTTATCTTTCTTCACCTTTCTCTCCCCAAAGCTTCCCCCAGCACTGATGGATCAGCTCACACAGGTCTACGACTGTTCCTCTGGCATCAGGGTCAGGCTGGTCTTCCACTTTGGATGTCATTGAGCAATCTCGCTTTCTCTCAACTCCCTGGCAATGTCATAGGGTAAGGCTTGGAAGAAGGTAGGCCCTTTTTTTTTCTTTTTTTTTTTTTCCCCCCAGAGTGTGTTTCTTCTAAGAAACAGTGAGGGAAAGTAAGTATCTGGGAGATATCTTCAAAGAAAGAGGAAAGAATTTGGAAAACAAGTGCAGGGGATTTTAGGATGTGATTATGTTGTAAAGGTAGAGCAGGAGGCCATCTGTCTGCAGCCACACTATGGCTCTTTCTCCATAATGAAGAGAATGCACCAAGTCAACCCAGGCTTCCATTCGGCAGCAGAAGAGTTCATAGAGAAACCCTGTCCTTCAGGCTGCTGCTCATGAACATTTGTCTGCTTATTTTTACTTCTGCAAGCGAGGGAAAAGTCTTATAAAGAGAATGATTTTTTGCTCACAAAAATTCCATTTGGATAGAGAAAACTGGAACACACAGCTGAGTAACTCTATCAGCACACTTATTTACAATACTGAGATGAAAGGGTTGCAGTCTGAGCCCACGCGAGTTTAACAAAGATGTGTACTAACTCCTGCCAGACAGCCTCACTGCAGCTCTGGTACCATCTAAGCAGGTAGTCAGGGTGCTTTCTGCTTGTTCTCATGTGAAACTTCTTTTTGGCAAACAACGTTTCATGACATGAGTTTATGCCCAGATTAGTACGAGGATTGTTCATTATCTGTGCTGTGCTAACACGGGAAGTGACAGATAAAATTACTGTATATCAGACTTGTTTCCTTCTCCTTTCTTCAAGAACCTATTTGGCTTAATATGCACAAGGAGGGGGGATTAGGAAGTGGTTTGTTTTGTCTAAAAATTTCTAAAGGAATTCACATTCTGTTTGTGCTATCCACTCTTAATTACAGGCTGTGTCCCTCCATGTTCTTGCTCCCTGGGGATAATTTTATGGCTGTACTCAGTAGGAACATTAAATTCCTTTGTTTCTCATACCTGCTCATTGCAGCAGTGAGCAAGCTGGATGAAAACAATTAAGGACAATGTAACAACACTCTTCTGCTCTAATTGCAGCTGTCATAATCCAAATTAGCTGATAAAAACATTTGTGCGAATGATCTAGTATTAAAGTCCACAAAAATGGTTAAATGATTAAATCTGAATGCAGAACTTGTGATTACAAATACGTGCTGCCACACAAATGCATCAGAGTATCTGGGAGGATCATGGCTTGGGAGGCACAGGACAGTCCTAGGTCTGCTGCAGACCCTTTCCATGAGCTGGGACAAATCTGAAGGGTTGGTGATAATTTTCAAGTGCCTTGTAGTTGCAATGAAATATATAGTCCTTCCTCCTCCTGCTGTTGTGGGGTTTATGGGATGGGCTCTGAGGCTGTCAATCCACTCTGGAGGAAGGCTTTGAGCTGGGCATTGCATTCCAGGGGTCCCTTCTGACTCAGTTACTCGGCAACGGGTACACAGAGCTACCTGCGAGGGGTCTGCTCACAGACAGTAGATGTTCTCCATGGTTGCAACAGGCAGTGGAAACTGGCGTGCACAGCGTGGTTTCCACTCGAGTGGTGATCCAAACTCTGGGCATCGAGGTCATGAAGATCTATTAGATGTCCTTGCACAGCTGTACTTACCTCTGCTATAATACAGTGCATCATTTCAGAGGTATTGGTGTTTGCTTTTCGTTCTTTTTTTTTCCAAATCTCTGCCTTGTTCTGTTCTTTCCCCCTCAGATCCTTTAGTACCCACCCTCCAGATTAGTGAAAGGAACATGACAGCATTTTTAAATGAAGAGATGTGTGAAAAGCTGTCTGATTCTTCTCCCTCCACAGTCACACATAAGAAAATGAAGAAGATTTACTACAGGTCATTGTTTCTGCATTTAATGATGTATTTATTTATTTGAAATTATAAAAGTGTAAGAATCACCCATCATATGCCCTGGGCACTCCTAGCTGTTAATTGACAACACAGCATGCCATACAATTAAGGCAAACAAAGCCAGAGTGCAAAGCTTCACAGTAAGTAGCAAACCACAATACCTGTTTACAATAACTGAAGAAATCGCCAAAATCGTGTGTTGGCACATGAGATCAGCTGTGAGTGCAGGACAAAGACATGTGCTGTGCTGTAAAGACTTGCTTCCTTCAGAGCAGCACTGCCCAGTCCTTCCAGTAGAGTGGACCAGGCAGGAGAGCACCAGGGGAGCACCAAAACACAAGTGTTCTTCAAATCACAACAATTCACTATCAACTTCAACAGGACTTTTGCTCGCAGGCAACTTTCTTTCCCCAGACATCTCTTACATAGTTCTTGCAGCATAAATAGCCCCTCATTCTTCAGTTTTAAAGAAAATAAATGATGCTTTCAGCCCAGTCCTTTTCATTCCCTATGACTGATACCAGAAAAGCAATGGTGCTGGTTATGTCTATGTAGACACAGTCTTGCACTGCAGATGTGTTATTTAAATTACAATACTGGGAATACATTTGTGTCAGTAGCTTTCCATCTCCTCTACCAAGCATTAAAGTTATGATCAGAAGAAAGTACTGTTTCATGAGCACCACTGTATTTTCTTCTTTTCACAAGTCAGTTTGCTACATTTGAAGAGCTTACTCATGCATTCCCATCCAGTTCATTTTTATTACAGCTATGTGTTTGTTATAGATAAGCTCCAAGGATGCAGCTGAAATCTGGGCCCTTTCCAGCTTCCATGTATTTTCCCAGGTTTTAATCGTTATATAACACTGTGTTATGACACAACTCCCTCTTGCTGAAATAAAATTGCCAAACTCGGTTTATCAAATTTTTCAAGGGTACAAAGTTCAGACAAGAAAAGTTGAGATAGTAATCAAAAATGTCAGTGAGAATTATTTAAGTTTCTGAAAGCATAAAAGGGTTTTTTCTTCTTATTTTCCTTTCTTTTTTTTTTTTCCTCTTTTATAGTATTCTTATTTCCCAAATCTTTAGTATTGGGGGGAATGCTGTTCTTCATGGACTGTTCTTTTTCATCCCTTTTACCGGAAAACCTGTTCGTTTCATTGCAACAGCTCTGCCAAGAATCACTTTTCAGCCATTGGGAATGGGCACTTGCCCTTGATGGCAGCTGTTAATTGCATTAATTTAACAGCAGAATGGGAATCCGAGGAGCTTATTGCAGAAGGCAACCCATGTTTGGCCCAGAAGCTGCTACCTAATGAGTGACATTAGAGAAGACAAGGTCAGATTTGTTCCTTGAAGGCACACAGCCAAAGGGGAGCTGACAAAAGCTGCAGCAAGGGAAATTCTTGTTAAATATTAGGGGAAAAAAACCCCAACATTCATGCTGAGGATAGTCAGACACAGGCTGCCCAGAGAGGCTGTGGAAACTCTGTAATTGAAGATGATCAGAATTCTGACCTCTTGCTCATGGCCAAACTACAGCCACTTTCAGTATTGATTGTTCTCTGAGTGCTGGGGTTGGGTCAGATGGCGTCCACCCAAAGATGCAAATTCTCATCCCTTTCAGTAAGCAGTTAGAAAATAAATGTTATGATTCTTTGTATAATTATTTTCTATCCTGAGTAGCAAAGGAGTGGTTGTTCTCATTACTCTTATAAATGTCTGATTTTGACTGGAATCCTACTGTCTTCTTGCACACAACTCATTATCCAGAAAAGATAGAGGTAACGTGTTTGACATTTTCAAGCAAAAAAATACAGACTTTTAATCCAGATGATGTGGACAGCGTTGCTGTTGCTGCCATTTATGGATTCAGAGAGGAGCAGTACATCAGCAGTGATGAGTGATGGCTAAGATGGCAGACTGTGACAGACTTCAAAGCAGAGAGGAATTCCTGAATGTGATTCCCTTAATACTTTGGCACCTACAAGTCTGACTTTTATAAGTGTAATATGGCTGAGTGAAAGGCCAAGAAATGTATACATATACAATAGTTTTTTGTTGTTGTGCTCGTTTTAACCAGGACAGCACTAAACTTTGGCTCTCCTCCTCTCTTCCCAGCTGTATTTTATTCCTTTCCCCCTTCCTTCTTTTTGTTCAGTCTAAGAGGAGGGAAAAGGGCACGTGGAAGGCAGGAAAAGGAGAACTATCTCGGAATACCTAGAATCTGATTGGAGTGATAGAGATACAAGATGTCTGTATTTCAGACCTTCACCAGGTCATAATAGAAATGAAGTCAATAGCACCATATGCCAGTGCAGACCAGTCATGCAGCAGGAAATGCTGTATCTTGCAGTTGAGACGTTGTGTCCTGATGTGTTTTTTCCATTGCTTCTTCCATTTATGAGTCATCAAAGGAGTGGTTTCTAATTACAGAGTTAGAATGGATATAATCAGTCTTTCTTCTCCTTCCTTTAGACTTTCACAGTACGCACATGGCAATTCACATGGGTTGGTTCTAGGTAGTCCTGCAAGGAGCAGGGAGCTGGACTTGGTGATCCTTCTGGGTCCCTTCCAACTGAAGAGATACTATGACTCTGTGACTCTGGTTCCTATCACCACCACTGCACTCTGCAATCACGGCAGTTGACACCCAGATGCAGAGCAAAGTTCAAAGAGTACCTGAGATTGTGCCTAGCTATTATTCATGAATTATTCTGTGGTAAAGTGGCTTAAAAAATAGGCAAAACTAATTTGATAATTATTAAGTAAATAATACCTTGAGGTTAACTTACCCAGAAATCAGTAGCCATAGATGTACATTGTTTAAGTAGTTTAAATACATAATGCTATTGATTACTAATGCAGATTCATAGAGGAGGAGATGATGGTACAGTTACACACAGACAGTACATGTTATCATTTTTCTGCAGATAATTTTTATTTACAGAAATCTTTTAAGAAAGACCAACATTCAGCTGGGTAAAATCATTATAGTGCCTTTTGTGTATGGAGTTGAGAGTTAAAAAACAACTATGCAAAGAGTTTTTGGACTGGCAAGGAGGACTTATTAGAGCCTTAATAAGATACAGGGTGAGATTTTAGAAGAATCACTAGAAAAATGGTAGTGAACCCCATCTGAGCCCTGCGGCACAGGCTGGAGCAGACACAAGGTGGATGCAGAACTCCCTCAACACAATGTTGGTGCAGCATCTTGGCAGGGCAAAGCGAAGAGCTATGAGCTCTTACTGCGATGTACCAGCAGTGAGAAGAACTGTCCTGCACAAATGTGTATGGGGAGGATGTTTGCGAAAGGAAGAGCAGCAATAGCTCTTGTTATATTGCTTCTCCAAGTGTCCCTGTGACTCGGGTGTAGTGGATTCGCAATATCTTGGTGGTTAAGCATCCGAGGCAAACGTTTACTCTGTCATAAAAAGTGGAACTGGCATCCCTGGAGAGATGACTATGAATTCATGTAGCTCTTAAATTCTGACCTAAGCTTTCCATGAGATTTCAAACAGGACCAGGGTGACATTACAAACTCAGCTGCTGGCTTTCTGCACTTTAATGCTTTTCACTGCGTTTACACACAGCAAAAATTAAAATGTTAGAAAAGAATGATAGCAATAAAGTGAACTTCAAGGCCAGAATATTTGATATTGTAATATTCATTAACATGCAGTAATTATCTGATTGTATCTATTAATTCTGGCACGTTTGACTGCTTCAGTCTTCAAATTCTACATAAATTTTTATACCAATTAATTAAAATAAAAGGAACTACTCTTTACACACCATCTTTATTCTTTATCCTTTTTTCCCCTTACCTGAGTGTTTCTCTTTCAAGCGAAGGGCTATCATTTCTAGTGAATCAGACACCTCCCAAATGGGATGATCTCTTGAGACATGAGACTTTGCAACAAAAAAAGGAAAATGCTTCATGTCTCACTTTCATCTTCAGAATGGCAAACTTAATAAGTGAGCTCCTGAAAAGGAACACCTGCATCCTGAAAATAAGCATTCCAGGCATCACTGTGATAATCCAGTTCACCTGTGGTAGGAAGTGTAAAGGAAAAAGCATCTTGTAAATAATATTTGATACCACTGCTGTAGGGCTTTGGGGTTGAGGTTGGATTTCTTTTGTCCATGTGCAGTATTATGGATTAGTTCTATACAGGGTTGGTTTTGGACCATAAGAATCCACAGAAAAGCTCATACTGTAGCCAGGATTTCCCTGCAAATGAGATTGGGTATGGTGCAAAACAAATACTTTATAATATTTTTATATATATGTATGTGTCTGTACGAATTTCTGTACCTAATGATTCATTCAGGCTAATAGGTTCCTAATTAAAGACCTGAGATTTTTGGTCTGAGTATTCTGATGGGTAGAATGGAGCTAATAATGCTTCTGTGTTATTTGTAAAGAACATTTTGGGTTTGCCTTTGAGGAGTGCCATGGATTTGTAAGGTATTATTTATTATTTTACAGAAATCTCAGCTATCATTGAAGTGCAGCCGCCAAAGGGGTGGAAATATGGTGGGAAGCCATTTTATTGCCTACACATCATCATTGTTGTAAATAGTTAATAGGATGGCATAGGTAAGATACTCTTCTTGCTCTTAGTAATTCAGCATTTTTGCCAGGTATTGACACATTTGATATTTTTATTACCACATCAAAAACTACAGCAATGGCTAAGTGGAAAAATCTCCAGAATATTTACATAATCTGTGCTCTAATATTTATATGAAATTCAGTAAATTAGTTTCCCTTTCAGAAATACTGTAGATATCTCTTTGAATATAGGTGAGGTGATACCTGTTGTTTTTATATCCTTGTGATTGAACCAGCTTTGTGAGTGTTGGTGAAAGCAGATTACCTGACTATCTGTGTGTATGATTCCTGGGTTGGTCTGCAACATTGATATTTTGATAGTAGCCCTTTTCCAATTCATTTACTCTTTGTTTCTAACTGAGACATCATAAAAATGTTACTGTTTACACTAGTATTTAGGACTTACATTGAAGAAATAATAACAGGTCTGTTTGCTGGTTGATGGAAATCAACTTGAGGAAATTGTGTCACATCTGAGATTTATTTTTTTTTTAACTCAAAATGTCTACTTGCTCTGTAGTCATTCAAGTGGAAAAGAATGAAATTATCATTTTATGTGAAAGGTTTTAGGAGTCACCCATCAAAAAGATGAGGACAAGGGTCTAGTTGGATGATAACACACTTTCTCTTGCATTTAATACAGTAGGAGTTGTATTTAGGTCAGCTCACAACACTTGGAAAGTAGTGAGATGAAACTTCATGTAAGCAGTATTAATTTCCTTGGAATTTACACTATTTGCCAATATTGAAATTTTCTACATTTATCTTTCAATTTAGAGATTAAACATGGGGATGCTCTAATATATATACAATTGAGAAGATCAAGAGAATAGGATAGTATTCAGCATGAAAGAGGCACAGGGTTTTGATGGGAGCATCAAGTAGCTTATTCCTTCTTTGTTTGCACATGTCAATACATTCCCTCTCTAACAGCACAACAAAGAAAAGTATTGGTAACCTTAAATTATTTCTGCAGTCTTTACAGAGCATCTCTCTAAAAGCGAAATAAATGGAATCTGCTGGGCAGCCAAATGGAAAACACCATCTCAACATATTTTGTTCAGCTCAGGACAAAATACTTGAATCCAAACTCAACCCCTTCTATCACTGTTTCTGGTGTCTGGCAGAAACATTCAAGCCACATCAAGAGTGAGTGGCCAGGCAGCTGCCGGTGGGTAGTTGGGAAGGAACAGGTTGTGTAGCCCGTGGGAAATGGGAATCTGGTCCTAGCTGCAGGACATCCCCGCTCCTAGGTAGCTCAAGACTCTGAAGTCAATGGACTTACTTTCAACTTATGCTGGGTAATCATGGGGAAAAATTGACCCGAACACTGAGGAGGAAGAGTTGTTGAGTTGTAGCTGGGTTACAGCAACACGACTTGACAGGGACAGTGGAGGCTGGCAAGCACCACTGTTTTCTTTCCAATTAGGAATGATGCTGTTGCCTTGTTTTGTCAGCTCTGTTTAGAGCATAGTAATAATAGTCAGGCTCATATTAATGGTGTCATGTGTTCAGCTGGTTTTGTTTGGTCTTTTTTACAGTTTGTTTCTGAATGAATGAACCAGATTACCAATCATCTCCATAGGTCTATTGTCCATACGACTCTGGCTTTAAGTGAGGTAGTCTTGATTCAGCTGATATGCTGCAATGTTCACAAGTCCCTATCTTCTTTAATCAATTATCAGAAAGTCTGTGTAACTAAAAGTAGTTGGGTAAAACAGGCCAGCCAGAGCTCAATGAAATAAAGATGAGCTGAGCTGTAGCTACTCATTTTTGCTAGAGGCTTCTGGGCTTCAGAAATAGGACCTCATCTAGTGAACAATCAACTTTCTTCTGCATTAATTTTAGATTAAATTTAATCAATTAATAGAGTTTCTTTCTCTTTTTTTTATTTTCCAAGTAGCAATCGAGTGGAATTTTATGTGGAGTCCCCGAGCTACCTTTTTAACCCTCTAGAAATAGAGGAAAATAAATAGATACTGGCTTTTTTTTAATTGTTAACTAACAGCTTTAAAAGCACAAAAATGACTACATGTGAGGTATTTCGTCTCTTCTAAAGGAAGCATATAATTCCTTATCCTAAGGCTCCATATGCTTGGGCTGGTCAGTTCTGAGAGCAGCCAGATTAGATTGCATAGTTACAATAATTGCTTTTTGCTGCAATCGGTAACGGGAGCTGGTAGCTGAGTATCTTTAACGTCTCATTGAAAGTGCAGATGAAACTATTCCTGCAAATGTAGGCACACCTCACATTCTTTCTCTGAACAATACATTTCAGCTCTGGCTCCTAGCTTTACAACTGTCCTTTGAACCCTGTTATGAGAAGGACAGAAAGTGCCTCTGCACAGGGATAATGGCTCCTTGGGATGGAGAAACCTGTGCACTGCCAAGCCATTGCCAGCAGGGATGAAGGAGATGTTTGATTCCTTCTCTCTCATCATTCGTGTGTGGGATGCCCTGTGATAATTTTTCTGATCTCTTCCCAGAGCCTCCTTTGTCTGTGACTTCCCAGCTGCTGGCCTTCTCTGACCCACTGTGAGGGCCAGCCGTGCCCATGGCCTTCCTGATCTCCTCCTCAGCCCATGTCTATCAAATCTGGAACCTTAACAAGGCAAGAGCATGGTTTCTATGCAGAAAAGTGTTCATTGTGAGGCTAGGCTGGAAACAGTTGGGGGAGCTCAGAGATGAACTCGGAGCAGGGCCAAGTGCATTTGATCTGAATGAGCTTCTGGAGCTTCTCTTCTGCACCACACAACTTAGTGTTGGTCTGGGGACTCAGGTGTCTGATGTGACTGTGATGACATTACAATATGATCACTACCCATTATGGTTGTGATTATCATTTCTAGCTGTAAAATTGAGGTATTTCTTTTTTTTTAGAACATTTTCATGAATTCTTTCCCCTAAACTTAAGCTGTTCATCATCTCCTTGTGTACTTCTTGGTGTGTCTATTCCTTGAGAGAAGTTCAGGGAAAAAAAAAATGATAGTATTTCAACCTGCTCTTACTTCAAAGATATGGGAAGCTTCTTGTTTCCTTTTGATTGGATAACTCTGATTGGGGTACAAGATGAATTTAGTCCTCACCACCAGGATTACATAAAAATCTCTTTTACAATGGGCTTTCAGTTTTGGAAGGAAGCACAGAGACTAGGTCTGTAATAATTGTGAAGACCTCCATGCAGAAAGATAGATAATTCCAATTCAGTTGCTCTGAATTTTTTATATTGTCCTTGCACTGTTTCAGGTGCATATTTGGAAGGCATTTTTCCCACTGGAGTTTTGATGCCAATGTGATAAGAATGGGAGCACTGATCATATACACTTTCCTCATCGTTTATTTATAACCACTTAATTATTATAGAGTCTAATTTTTTCTTATTGGCAGTGAAGATGCAATTTGTTTTCTTAGCCTTTCCTTCACAAACAGGATCTCTGATATACTTTCCCAGCTAAAACTTCTCTTTTTTCAGAGGTGTTACATTATCCACAAGATACTCTGTGATTTACCCTAGGTGAAGCTGCACCTGCAAAAAAGCTTACTTTTTTTAATTTATATTCAACTCCTCTGACAATATACCCAAAAAACCTGCTGTATTTCTTTGCTGCTTCTGTGTTCCAAAGCAAAGAAATTACCTAATCTTTTTCATTTTCCTTTCTTGTGTATCTCTTACCTGATCTAAATTTCCCTTCAAGACTTTTTCTCCCAAGACCTTTTGCCTTTAATTACTGCCACTTACTGGTCCAGTAGTCAGGAAGTACACGGTGAAGGCTCTAACAGAAGGTGAGCATCTCCACTGCCAGCACAAACTGTCTGGGGAATGGCAGAAACAGCACATGGACTGTACACAACAATTTCAGTTTTGCTTCCCTGGACACCCCCGCCCACATGGCAAAGCATCATCCAGCTGCTAAGGATGATCAAAAAGAAACGTCTGAGTTCTTAAGAAAAGAAACAATAGGAGAGTTGCCATGTCACTGCATATTTTAATGCCTCATTTATTCTGAATAGGACTTCTCAGTTGTTGTCAAGGAAGACTTTTGGGTTTTAGAGCTAATATTCTAGGGTTTTCTCCTTTCCATTACAGTATATTTATCTGAAAGGAAAGATTTCCCTCTGGATTTTCCAGATCTCCTCCATTCATTTACTCTCTTACATCATTCCCTTCTAAACAAATGTGACTTCTATTTTAATAACTTGCCCCATCTGGGGTCAGATTAAGTCATTCATCAGCTTACATTCTGTTTGGCAAAACCACCATGCTTCTTAAAATATTTGTTTAATACTACAGTGAGAGAAGGTTCATAATCCTCAGACCTCAGTTGTGAAATATTAATAACAGAAATCACTTTGTAAGAGGTGAAAGCTTTTTATAACTCAACAAGTTCTCCTGAAGACACCAGAAATTATGAAGAAATCTGGACGTTCCAAAACTGATGAAAATCAGCAACCAGCAGAGACCTTTTGTCTTGCAAAGCATTCGGTGTTCATCCACCTACAAGAAAACAGAGTAATGATGAGTGTCTTACAATTAAAACATTGAAACCTTTAAAATATATAGGACAGAAAGTAACTTCCTACTTCCTCATTCCACAATTCTATCTTGGTTGGAAAGCCAGGGTAAAACACCCCAGACTATCAAAATACCATGCACCCATATTATTTAATTTCATGTCTCTGTGTATATAGTTTATTTTCCTCACAATCTCTTTTTTTATATTTTTCCTCAGCCTTGAGTTAATGTCAGTAATAGATTTTTACCTCTGTACATCTTATGGATGTTAAATCCCTAAAGGTGATGGGACCATAACTTAACACTTGGCTTTAAAATTATGATTGTGCTTAAAACTAGTCTTGATAAATCACTCCTTTCATTGAAAGGATACAAATATTTGATGACAAATACACTTAATACACATATATAAGACTGTAAAATACTGGAAATCAGATGGTGATTAGACAGCAAATTTCTAAACATTGGGGGGTTTTTTACTACAAGTGTGTTTGCCATGGGTTTCTACAAAATACATTGGTGGGTAACATAATTTTTCTGAACAGTTTTATAGTTTGCAAGAAGGCAGTTTAGAATTGCACATGGGAATGTTGAGGCCCTCTGGGCCTCACTGCTCTGGAGTGAGTTACTTTTGCTTCATGGCCTCATCCTGGGTACTTGGCCCTTACACAAGTGCTGCATCACTTCTGCACTAGAGTGTCATTGACTCCAAAGCCACCACCGTGCCCCTGGTGCAGGTGTAACCCAGCTAACGTGTTCATGGCATCTGGTGAGGGTTTGAGGTTCTCCACTGGTCTCAACTGCATGTCTCACATGGGTCAAAATTTTAACACCCCCACTTGCCCAGTCCAGTGGGCTCCTAGAGCACAAGGCAAACATGCCATCTGAAAATCCCCTCTCACACGCTGCCAGCTGGCCAGAAATTGGCACCATCCTTCTGGTTCACCTGGGTGGTGATGGACCAGTCTTTGGGTAGATACACCCAAAAATGTGCTTGTGTTTGCAGTGGAGTGGAAAGAAATGGAAAGGTTTCCCTACAATTCAATTTGTGGTTTGCAGACTGATTGCCTTAATGGCACACTCATCAGAGGTTCTTGCTGTGAAACGCTGTTTTCTTTCTCTTTTGAATTCTCTTCATTAATAATTAGTAGCTCCTTTTGGAGGTTATTTATAGAAATTATTGCTCTTGTGTCACTTCATGCTAGACAAGACAGAAAGAAAGCTCTGTACAGGTGCATGCACAGAGCAGATCTGTTTAACATTCTGCTAAGAATGAGGAGATAACCTGTACAGACAAGGAAACACCACGCACCCCCTCTCCTCCCAAAACTACCGTGCTGTTCTAGCAGCAGTGTGAGTGGCACAGGCCATACCTGAACTCAGGATGGTAAATGTCCTCCCAAGGCTTTCAGCAGTTTGCCTGGTTTTCCTCTTCCCATTCTTCAGACCTGCAGAAGGCTTCATTTGGATAGGACAAGGGGTAACGGGTTCCAACTGAAGGAGGGGAGATTTAGACTAGATGTTAGGAGGAAATTCTTTGGTGTGAGGGTGGTGAGAGCCTGGCCCAGGGTGCCCAGAGAAGCTGTGGCTGCCCCTCCCTGACAGTGCTCAAGGCCAGGTTGGATGGGGCTTGGAGCAACCTGGGCTGGTGGGTGGTGTCCTTGCCCATGCCAAGGGTGCGACTGGATGAGCTTTAGGGTCCCTTCCAACCCAAATCATTCTATGATTTTTAGGCAGCCCGGCAAGGAGCAGGGAGCTGGACCCGATGATCCTCATGGATCCCTTCCAACTTGAGATATTCTGTGATTCTGTGATTTTTCCAGTGCTGTCAATCTGGCCTCTTTCTTTAAGTGTCTATATGCACGTTCAAATTAAAAACATGGCATTTAGTTCATTAAAGTCATGCCAGGAAAGGCACACAGAAAGCAAAAAGCAGCTGGACTTGGCCCCTGGGGTGGGAAGGAATGGGAGGGTGCTGCCAGCTGCCTGGGGTGGGGGCTGACAGACAATGGTGATGGGAAAGTTTCACTTCAGATATTGGGAGCAAAACACTGAATCACTTGGGGAAACAGGGACTGCAGGAGAAATAAGGCCTGAGGAGACAACTGCATTGAGCAGGGCTAGGAATGAGAGGAGGAGGACAGGCACACAGACCCCTATGTGTCATTGCCAAGCAATCTGAAAAGGACCCCAGCGTTATCAGGGTGGGATTTTTATCATACTATATCAAAAAGACAGGTGCAATCTGCTGTTTGTGTAGGAAAGGGGTTGGGGATGAGCAGGACAGTGCACTCTCAGGAATCGGCACTGGTGGAAGCAGCATCACCAAGGGGGCTGGTGACAGGGCAGGAGCTCAGCCCCTGCATCACCCAGCATCTCCACAGCATCCCCAGGGGGACCAGGGCAGAAACAGGCACCCTTTCAAAAGGCCATTATTTGTCCCTTGGAAAACAAGGCATTAATCCTAACTCCTGTCTCCCAGGCAGAGCATGATATATACCCAGCATTGGGTAATGCTTGTGAACACAAATATAACAAAAACCTCCAGTGAAGCTGATACACCCTACCTCTTCACTACCTCTCCCATCCCTCTGCAAGCCTGTCCTGGTTATTCTTTTCTTTTTCCCTGGGAAATAAATGGCTTTAATTCAGTCCTATGAGTCAAAGATGCTTCCAGGGCAGCAGCCTCTGTGCCTTCTCATCAACAGCCACATAGAAAGAAGAGAAGAAAGAGTTTGATAATAATAAGTAATTATAATTATAATTAGCACATATTTAGTGCTTTACATTTTCAAAGCACTGTACAAATATTAGCTAATGAATATTTGGTAAGCAAACAGATTTCAAGCTTCTAGAAGGATTATTATCAACTATGAGGAAAATATTTTGCAATATTTGGCTGACTTTTTCTCACTTCTACATTTACAAGGTTATTAGGCTTTGCTACACCTGCAACTCAATCACAGTGAGCCATGTTGTATTTGTTACTCCTATAGTATTTAAACACTGATGCGTTTAATTAGAACTTAAGGATTTGGAGTGTAGAGAAATAAGGTCTTTAAAGCATGTTTAAAAGCAAACACTGTGTGGGCGATGTGGGCAAACATTGGTGTTGTGTGGGCAAATATTTTGCTCCCAGTTTTTCTTCTTGTTTTAGTGCATTGGAATACGACCAGCCTTAGGTCTGGACTTAATGAAGCCTGAGACTTTGTGAATTCACTGATCCTGCCTAGATGTGCACATGTTCCCGTGTAGAATAACTCAGTTTCACCCATATCCAAATGGTTTGCCTGAAGCTGACTCAAGGTTCTCCAACCTATTCTACATTTGGCAACTGGACGTGGATGCTGAGCAGCCATTTAGGACAAGAGGTTTGGTTAAAGGGACTGTCCCATGATCAGTCTTCTGTGCTTCATACTGGGAAGCTGCAAAATGTGGAATGGGCATATTCAGAACAGGGTATTTGCTATTATTTTGCTATAGATGGGGTTGTGCACATCATTCTAGGTAACAGAAACCAAATTAATACTCATCATGGATACCAACTTGTAGTAAACATATAGCTGGAACTGCAGAGGTGGTGTAACTACTGGCATGAGACACTGCCTCCTTTAGGAGCTGAGGTTAAAATCACTCCTTTGTGGGAATCCTACCAGCTAAAATAAACCAGAATAACATACCTTTCCTTCTCAGTCATCCCAGTGATACACCAAATATCGGGTCAGATAATTCCATCCATGATAAAAGGAAAGTGTTTGTGCTTCTGGTATTGATAATGAGAGGAAAAGCAGATGCAGAGACACAGTGACTGTGTCTGAACCTTTCAGAAGATCTAATAACCCTTTGAAGTTCAGCCACCCAAGTGCTCACTGAACCAAAACCCTCAGACTTAAAAATTCTGATGTACACAGTCAAGTTCTTCTAATGAGCTTTCTTGATGGCTGTAATTGGTCTCTTCTTGCCTTGTTTTTGTCCTTGACTTTGAAGTTTTGATTCATTACCTTGTGCAAATTCTCCTCTGCACCACAACAAACAATTCCAAACCAACGATTCCTCTGTTTCATTTGTATCCAGGTTGCCTTTTTTAAGCTAACACACTCTTATCTTTTTGGAATCAATTTTCTACTTCCCAAATATCCACAGTTTTGGCACCTGCATGGTAAGCTTTCTTCACATGAAGTGATTAAAGTATTCAGCTTGCTCTCTTTCTTCCTTCACCTTGTCTGCTTCACTTTGTGCTTTGAGCAGTAGCTGGGCAGCGTATATATCTTGCTTCTTAAATTCTGCAGATTATGTGTGATCTCTATATTAGCTTCACTTCCAATTGCTTCTGCTTTGCTATCATCTCACAATATGCACTCAGCATCTGCCTCTGCCATTGCCTCTGAACGCAGGAGTGATTTCTCCTGCCAATTTTCCACTTCCCCAAAAGAAACCGTTCTTTCAAGGTTTGATCTTGTTGTGTGCTTTAAAGTCACTGATAGTATAGTATATGCAACATGTTACTGAACTGGGGATAAAACAAGAAACGTAGATAGAGCAGCCAAAATATTTAATAACAAATTCTAATATGCACTCAGGCCAAGGGAAATACCACAATTCTTGAAATGACACCGAGCTCTACCAAGAGGCAATGTGGGTCCATGGCATTCGGGTCAGACAAAAGGGTATTGGATGTGGAGCCAGGCACAGGGACAGATCAATTTATCTGATCCTTTTAAATAGTTATTCCTGGTTGACCACAAGTTTAGTTATTTCCAATCACCAGTGCACAGAAAAGTAATTTTCTCACCTATTCTTGATAGGAAACCTGTCCTATGTAGTAAGGATGTTTTGATATTTTGGAAAGTTGACTTCAATTTCTTGTATCTCTGCTTCCTCTATCAGAGTTTGACATCTGTTTAAAGCATAAACCTTTCAGGCTGGGACGGTCTCTCACTTATCATGGGGAAAAAATAAAGAACATGTTGTAATTTACGTTATCTGGTGTCAAAATTCAAAGACAATGCACATGTAGGATGGAAACTGACTTTTTCTCTGGCTAGACTTTACATACAACACTTTCCGAAGAGGAAAGGCAGTTTCTTGGGTACCTGGCATAGTGAATCCCTAGTTTGATGTAGAGGTTTTCAGGCTCTACATTCAGACTAATGATCTGTCATAAACCTCTCCACTTAATTTTAGATAGGGGTAGAGCTGAACACAGAAAAAATTGTAACTAACCAAAAAATCAAAGTGGAGAAAATCAAACTAAATGGTGTTTGGGGTTTTGTTGTAGTTGTGTTGTTGTTTTAACATATTGACTAATATTTTCCATTAGTGTTATTTCTTTCCTACTGTTTGAGATATCATTAATGTCCTTGTAATACAAAAAAAAGTAATCAAAAATTAAGGAAGGAGTGATTTTTATTGTAATTCCAGTTAATCTGAAATATAAAGCAACAAAAGCCCTTAATAAAAAGGGAGCTTTCTGCCTTACTTTTGGAGGTCCACATAGTCCTGAGGGGCTTTTTATATCCCCAGCTCTTAAGGATGCAACATCTGCATCTTTGTTACCCTACCCCACAACTGGCAATGCATGATGAGAGTTTGCTGCATTATCCCTCCGACAGTTCAACAAAAGAATATGTGCACAAAGGCATACATGGGAAAGTGATTTCATTCCTTCTGTTGAAGATCCAGGTTCAGGTTCAACCTTTAGCCTTTAAAAATCTTACAAAAAGGCAAACCTGATTCTTAAACCTGCTGAAAAGGTACTGAACTGTTTCGATGGTAGGTATCATCAGGCTGCTCCTCAGCAGGGAGCCCTGATTCATCAGCATCAGGGTTTCCCCAAGCTTTCTGCCTACATCTTAGCTTGGCAGGGACATTATTGGAGAATAAAAGAATTCTTCCTCATGTCAAAGGGCTGGTATTCATCAAAATGATAATACTTTTTTCCTAGAGCACCTTTTAGATGAGGTTCATGAAGCTTGTAAGGAAGATGATGATAAAGAGAAAAATGTTGCAGGACTTTTTATTATATTTTTGGCACTAAAACTGATACTAAATGAAATGAAAGATTTTTCTTTTATAAGTTTCCTTTGCTTTATAAATATTCCATGGTTAAGTCACTGAACTGGTTTTCACATAAAGCACTATCCAAAGCCTGTTAAGACCAACAGAAAGCTTCTTATTAATTTCAACAGGCTTTGGTTTGAGCTCCAAAGGTAAAACAAGAATTGTATCGCAATGTTGTATTGCAAAAGTGAGATCCACACCTTGCAGGATCAAGCACTTCATGATGAGGGTAGTTTAAAATCCAGTATATTTTTGAGGAATCTTTCTGCTGATCATTATGGGCTCAGAATCAGTTGGTTGCAGGATGACTATGTGGTCATTTTTCACATTTTCTCCCCTAATTACTCTTTGTTCCTCTGCTTTATAACCTAATTATTCTGCCACCTTCAGTTTCTCCTTCCATTTGTTAGTTCCTGCCTCCCATTTCAATGCAGCCTTCAACCCATATCCTGCTCCACACCTTGACTCAGCCACTACGACAGCTGAAAAACATCCCTCAAAAATCAAGGCAGGCTTGTCAGGCTCTTGCATAAGTTGTTGTTGGGTTTTAGGGTGTATTTAGGTTAAAAGATGGAACTAAACAAAGCTGTAGTTCGAGAGAATAAAATGAGTTTGAAAGGTCTATTTGGCTCTTGTCAAGGAAGAAATCCCCTCTCGTGAACTTCAGAAGTATCAGAAGATGAAGCAGCAGCAAGGTTTCCATAGTCCATTGACAGAGCAGCCTATTAAGTAACTTTATAGCCCAAAATATGTTTTAATATCTAATTTGACTCTAAAAGCTAAGTTATCTGAATGCCAATAAGTGATCAATAACTCCGTTGTTTCATTTCACTAAGTTTTATTTTCATTTTTTAAACTGCAACTTAAAAAAAAAAAATCAGCACAAAAATAGGTGTTTGAATAATCTGACTTTTTTTGTCATAATTTCCATTTCTACCAAAAAACCCACAGCCTTCTGTTTTGGAAGGGTTTTTAATGAATAATATGGAGATAATCTGAAAGCATATTCACACTCTCCAATGAAAGCGAAGTTCTTATGATTTTACTTTTTAAAAATGTTTCCCAACACCTCAAATGGGGAGTTTTATTTGGTGTTGATGTTTTAGTGAATCTTTCATCGTTATGATGACTTTTATTCTCTGCTTCAGACACTTGTTTCTAAACTAATTGGGCTTTGTATAAAAAGAAGCAAAACAACAGGCTCTGGTGCATAATTCTGTTAGACTTATGGATGAATTTCAGTACCAGCCTCAGACTCTGCTGTGAATTATTCCTTTCCTTCTTCCATGGTTTTCCAGAAAAACTTTAAATCCAAACCACATTGTGGGACACATTGATATTCAGTACCAATATCCATCAGAAGTTCATTCTAACCACGTCCTGGGAACAGAATGAATACAAAATTAAAGAAATGCAATTTAATCATTATCAAACATGATATTACCTGGAAACAGGTAAAAAGAAGCCTACAATCAGGTTTAGATTTCAGAGCTCTGACTCAGTTTTAAACTGACAATTATCCTGAAAACTCCTTCTCAAGACCTTTCTTTACAGAAATACTATCCCTTCAATCACCCAAGTGAAAACCAATTACTTAACATTTGAGCTATGAAGTAACATTTGTGTGGCAATTAAAGTAAAAAACAGAAACCTTGAGCAAAAATAGGTTTTGGTGTGTTATCTGTCTAAAATACTGATAATTCACAGGGTCTAGGAAAAAAAAGGGAAAGAAAGCATAGTAAACAAAACCTTGGAGAAAGAGTGCATTTGATCAAAAAAAGAGAATTCATTTATTTTTAGCACTTCTTGTAATATTCCTTCATCCTCTTCCATTTCCTTGCTTTGATTTAAAATTCAAAAAAATCCTCTGAGTGTTGTAAATAGTGATGTTACCTGTGTCACTTGAATATTTATTTAGATCTCTTATGAAAACAGGAAGTATAAATAATCTCTTACTTTCTTTAACCACATTGAAATGAACTCATGGCAATTTGTTACATACATCCCATGATTAATTGTGAATATTCGGACAGGGTCATTAACGACCACAAAGTTGATATTAGGTGAAATAAGGGTCAAGATGTCTCGATTAATGAAGACTATCACAGTCTGATAAAAACATACCAACTACCCTTTGGAGCTTTGAGTGACCCTCAGAGTCAGTAATGCCATCAAAAAGAGGAGCTGAAGTGTAAATTAACCATATCTGTTCCAGAATCTCTGCTTATTTTCAATGTGTATCATGCAGACAGTGGTTTAAATGTATGTAACTAAGGGGTAGTTAAAGAATTAATTTAAATACAGCCCAGCTGAGGAAACTATTGAGGATTTATTTGCCTTCAGTTTTTCCTACCCTTGGAGCAGGAACGTTCCTTCTGGTTTGCTCTCTGTGTCACCAGATGCCTGCACCCCATGTTGTCAATGCTGACACTATGTCAGCACCTATTGCTCAGGTCCTACTGACCTGGTATGTGGTTCTCTTTTTATCATCTTCCACTGTCTAGAAACAGTCCCCAAAGATGATGATAAACCATTTTGGATCTGACAGTGCCGGTTGATATATGCAGCAAGATGCAGTGGTGCTTAGACCAAGCTGTTGACCTCTACTGGTGGGTGGGTTTGAATTTTCCAACAAGGAGCAGAGAAGGGCTGGTGGTAAAGTTGCCCTGGAGGTCACAGGTTACCAAGGCCAGGAGATGAAGGGTGGGAGGTAGCTGTAGCTGCCCTGAAGCACACAGATCTGGGTTCACCTGTCTGAGAATGTGCTGAAGGATGTTCATGTAATAGTCTGGTCAGGTGTATTCTGGGCTGGTTGAAGGAAAAGAACTGGAAAGCTGCTTACTGGGCTCAATCATTCACACTTTTCAGGGGCAAATGTGCAGACATTGTTCCAGAAAGGTCTAGTCTCTAAGAAATCGTAGATTTATATGAAAACTTTGAGAAAGCTGAGGAAACATGACTTGCAAACAGATGAGTTCTTCCACTATACTTCATTGGTAAAGGCACTCATTGTCAGCATCAGATGAGAGAAAGCTGGTGGAAAATGTTTGCCATTTGGCTAGTACCAAACTGGATAAGGTATGGGGGGGAGGGAGGGCTGGGTTTGGTCCTCTCAGTTAGCTGAGAACTGCAACAGAAAGAATTATGAGGTGCTTGGAGTGATTTATCACCCAGCAGTGCTCCTAGATAAGCTAAACTGTTTGCAGTCCAGTGGAGTTCAGTGCTTTGCATCAACTTGTTCCTCCTTGCATGGCCAAGATAATGAGATCTTGGACCTTCTAAATGAACAGAGATTTCAATGAAAGTTGAGAGGGCAGCAAAATGTTTTCATGGCCAAATGCCTAATTTGCATTTTCTAAGTTCACCTTTTACCCTTGGGATATCTGCTCTCTACAGGTGTGAGCCACAAAGAAAAACAGGAGGTCACTGAGTGTCAAAACATACAGAATGGTCAATTATCCAACTGTGAATCGCACTGCTGGTGTAGGTACAGGCACTCAAATTGTACTTCTCTGGATTAACTTTAAGTATAATTCACCTGGTAGTTATGTTTTTAAGCCTGATCCCCACTGTACTAGGATTCAATACTTACCTGCTCTATTCTAAAAGGCACAACATTCAAGTGACAATATTGTGAAAACTGATTTAAATGTCTATTAGATTAAACTTCCTTAAATATAGAGCTGTTTGCCTTTAATTAGCTATCTCTGTATGCTTGCCCATATTTGCAAAGGTATAGGGTCTGCTAAGGTTTTGAAAAAAGGTGAAAGTAAAGAATAAAAGACACAATTACAGGCACTAAAGATGGATCTCTGCCCTAGGTGGATTTCCACATGACAGCCTCCTGAACAGGAGCTCCTAGTGCTCACCCAGACCCTCTGCCTGTCCTCCCCTCGGTGTGGAGAAGGGCTCTGCCCCATGGGCTTTCACAATATGCAGCTTCCAGGAGAATAGATGCTTATTAGCAGAAGCAATAAGTTCAACACCTTGTGTTCATTCTTCCCAGAGACAGAAAAATTGCTTCAAAGCGGATGAAGTGGGAGAAGGTTGAGTGTTCAACACTCTTAAAAATAAGATGGGGGCTGCAGGGGTTGGTGAGCATAAAGCTAGGCTGTAGCTTATCCTACAAACCTTGTCCTCCAGAGGGGAAAAGCCTGCTATGGCATTATCTAGATGATCTTCATATTTCTTGGCTTCCTACAGCACAGCATGATAAAGCCTTGCAAAACTTGACTAACATTGCTAAGAGATCAGCATTAAGAGAGTACTTAACTTCTCGGTGAGGTGGATGCCTGTGTTTCCCCTGCTTCTAAATAACTCGGGCAAACCAAACGATCTGCTCTGTCATCTATAGCATCTCCCAGTTCCCACGGGGAAATATTCACACAGACTGTGGACAAAAATATTTCAAAATCTATTTTTCTAGTCATTTTCTTTAATACAACTTAGAGCCAAAAGTATTTACTACTTCACTCACTCCACTTGGTTACTGAAGCTTCTCCTGCAGTTTTGTTCCTCTGACTTTCCTGCTTCTCCCAAACCAGCCTGTCACTGGGCAGCAACTGGAAATAACAAAATAAAGTGAAATAAAATGAAACACGGTGCTGCATCTGGGGAAGCAAGCATAAAAGCTTTACAAAAACAGCAGCCTGGTGATGAACACTGGCATTTGGCACCTTGTAATAGGTTAGGAGGCTCGAAATTTATTGTAAACTTAATGCAGTTTTACAGCCTATCTTGAAAACATTTACACAGACAGTAAAAGATGATGGATATTTTCAGAGCATCCCTCTCCCCCAGCAGCTTCCCTTGCAGTAACACTGCCCAAGCAGTGGTGATTTGAAATATATTATTGATGTATCTTTGAAGATCTATTATATGATATCTCATGTTTATTGCTATTATGCAACTGGCTTCTGAGTGTCCTCTCCTACGTGAGGCAGAGCTGAGAAGATATGATCAGTATTATCATTATTATATGCATTGCAGTGAGAGAGGCAGTAACCCAGCAGGGCACCCTTGATTTAGATACAAAGACACAGGATGACAGAGTAACTGCTCTTTAGGTTTTACATTTAAAATAAACCAGAAAAACGAGATCAGAAAGAAAGAGGTACAGTGTATAAGCAATCGACAGAGAATGAAGCGCATCGAGACAGATGTGTGCCTGCACCAGTAAAGTTAATTAGATCCATACCTTGCATTTAGTGGTAGTCTCTCGATTGGCTTCTTCATGATGGAAGGCTGGAAAGGTGAATGAAGAGCTGGGTAATTAGATGCCAATACAGAAATCCTGGTTGGGAAGGTGTGCAGAGTTATGGGGAGGTGAACTCTTTTGTTACTATTGGATCTCGAATGCTCCTCTCTACCACGTCTTTAGTCTCTTTCCATACACAATGTGTCTTATGGATTACATGGATCAGACATTGCTTTCTTTGTTTGCACACTCTGGTCTTATTTATTCTCACTAATGCTGCCAACTTCTCTAAAGCTATGAACGGGATCAAACTTACAGTGAAAAGAACAATAGATTTCCTGTTAGCACTGATTTAAGCAGAGGTCCGGGATGTTTCTATAGCCAAGATGAAGTGTGAGCTCAGCATGACCTTAGCAGGGAGTGTCCCGTTGGACAATGTTTGCTAGTAAAAGATAACGACCGAGTGTAAACATAACAGTATCTTCTAATCAGAAAATGAGTTGGCAAGAGCAGTAAGCAGGAGGACAACATGAAGCATTTAAAGAGAGCAGCCAAAGCAGAGGCCGTTGCTTTTGCATTGGACAAACACCAATTTATTCTTCAGCAAGGAATCTCCGCAGGAGAGCATCAGTGGTTTGTAAAGCCACCAGATACAACAATGTCTTATACGAACTCTCCTGATTTTCATATTCAGAAGAACTCTGCATACCCCCCACACCTAACTATGCTTTTCAGCTCTTGACAATTTGCTCAGTAGTTATCAGTTCAGGTTATATTCAAGATTTATTGCAGGTCCGATAGTAGAGTTCAGCACCATGAAGTGTTAGAGAAACAAATGTTCACTGTAGCAATTAAGCAGTAGCCCAAACTGTAAGAAGCTGAGTGCTGTAATTTAGACAGATTCCTAAAATAATAAAAACAATTCCGTGTCTTGTCTATACCTGCAGCAAGTATGTGTTTAGCATAGGACAAACCCAGCTCTCCTGGGGAGCTATATTCAGCTTGAAAATATATGTATTAACTTATTATATTGGGCATATATGTTATGTTTATGTGTAGAAATAAAATTCCTCATTTTCCAACACTTTGCACAATCCACATTAAGACTTCTCAGAGCTCTTTCTCAGACTTCCTACATAATGCACCCATTCTGCTTGCTTTATGTTTCTAATTTTTTTAGCACTTCAAAGCATGGCTCTTAAAAATCATAGAAATCCCAAAATGCAGCTGCAGCCATTAGGCTCCCAGGCACAGATTAATTGTTCCTATATATAACCTAGGTGTGCAGCAGGAAAGCACAGATCTCGTGATGCTCTATGTTACCATTAAAAAGCCCCTCTTTTCACAATTCCTCCTCTTATTATATTCTATACATTTCTTCATGCCTTTAGGACCAATGCTAAACATCCACAATCTCCGAGTATTCTATTTTCTTCTAATAGGGGACAATTCAAATTTTGTTTTAAGTGTGGCTAATTCTCTTTTCAGAACTGTCATGTTTTACAGCTGAATGCCTCTAGGACTGATAGCTGCACAATACACGATGCCACACCAATACACAATAGCTGCACATCTACACAATATTTCGATGGTGTGACAGTAGCAGTTGATAATAATGCATTTGTGTCACAGTTTTTGGCTAGTAGTTGTCAGGATACTGGTGAATTTCTAGTTATTACAGAAAATTAGTTTTTCAGATGGAGCAATCATGTCCTGGAGCTTTGGGGTACAGGTAATCACTTGGAATCCAATTCAGGAAGGACCTCAGCCGTGTGCCTAATAAATATATGTATGCTGGAGATTATTACTGCAGGGTGATACATTAAAATTGCCACCATCCATGAAGTTAAAATTCAATATGGTTATATGCATTTTCAGGGTGGAATCTATAAGCTTGCAACTGCTTGTGTGCAAATATGTTTGTGCATAGGTAATTCCTTCCTGGATCAGATCTGATTTTCAGCATCTCTTTACTATTCCTGTAGTATTTCTAGTTTTTGGGTGTTACAGTAATAGGAATTCACTTAAAGTATGATGTTAAAAATGAAATGATGTCTTAGCCACCATCTAAGTTTGTATTTTTTTTTTCTAATTGCTTAGAAATTTAGAGAAATATTTAATATTCACTGGTGGAGCAGATGGAGCTGTGAGCTGTGAACGCTTTTCCACATGATAATATACTTTGGTTCTGGCAGAGGGCATTGCTTTGTTTCTTCTTTTTTTCCTTAAACAATATTCAGGCTGGAAAAATAAGAACTTTGGTATTTTTTCAAGGATATCATGCTCAGAGGCAGGCTAAGCAGTATTCAGGGACAAGCACAGAGAAATACTGGATCTTCAGATGCCAGGCTATTTCAGTGAATATCTTTGCCTGCTCAATAGTCAGCAAAATCAAGCTTTGAATTAATATGAAAGTACTTAAGATATATTATCCCTCTAACCATGTGGAGGAATTCAGGCAGGGGAGCCCAGCTTAAGGGATGTCCCATCTCTTTTCTTGTTAATGATAAATACTTATGCTCCCTGGCTTGACCTTTCCTAACTGCATGTATTTATGTAAAGTCTCATGTTTGTGGATGAGAGGATACAGCCCAGGGAAGGTCATCTAACAAATGTGCTGGCTGACACTCCAAACTTAGCATTATTCTGCTAATCAATATAGAAATTAATAAAGGGATTAATATTGCAACAGACTTACTGTGCTGTGGGAGCCAGGGTAGAAAATCAAGTAACATCTGCTGCATTTTCATCAAATAAATTTTAATGTGATAAAAATAACCAGACAGGAGGATCCCATTTTGATTAACAGAAAAATACAGTAGAATGAAGAAATGGGGTGATTCAGATCACCACTTGTGTCCAGGAGACGAACTTCCTCTGCAGACTTCATTAACTGCCACTGGCTGACAGCTCTGGGAAGCTCCTGGATCACTCTTCAATGCAATTTCTTGCAATGCTGTTTCTAAAGGTAATGGCTTACAGGAGCAAAGGGTTTGAAATCTAAATTTGCTTAACAAGCAGATTTTTTTCATTTGATGCTACTATTTTCTTGTTGATGAATATAGAATGTTTTGGTAATTTTATATTAAACCTGAAAACTTTACCAAGAAAAGTTAATGAAATTCACTTAATTTGATTTTTCTTTCAAATACCACGTCCATCATAGTGGCTGTGGTTAATCTAATGTGACAAATTGACCAGTTGTTAGCCTTTTACAAGTCTGATAATACCTATAGTCTATAGTACCTACTGGGGCGCTAAATGATTGGATAAATGAAATTCAAAAGAAAAATATTTATAGGATCACAGAAAATATCCCAAAATACTCTATTATAGGCCACTGATCTATGGTAGAGGACTTTGTGTGTGGATAAAAAATTATCTATATTCTATGTTTCTGCCACTTCTTCCCCCAAGAACCTTCTGTAGAGTCAAGAGATGGGCACAAATGAAGGTAGTTCTACATCTACTGATGAATTTCTTCTTCCCTTTACATGAATTTCAGAATCGAGAAACAAAATTTTAAAGACAAAATTGTGTGAGGCTTAGTTTTAGGGATAAAAGCATAGATTATCTACCAGATAGGTTCTGTTTTATGTTGAGAAGAAAACCTGCAGATGAATTTGTTTTTGTTTCTCCCAGTAGAAATTTTTGACTATTTAATTAAAAGCCTCATTGCCCCATCATTAAATTCAAAGAAGCATATCTAATGCAAGCACTTAAATGTAATGTCACTTATTAGTCTTTAATGAAGAGAAACTTATTCTTTCTCTAAAGAACAGCTGTAGAAACAGTGCCCACGTCACCCACAAAATTATGTATTATGAAGAGTATTAATGTGTATTTAATGACTGTAAAAATATTCCCTTATAAAAAGGACTGTATTCTTTCTTGTTCAGCTTCACTCGTAAAGGAGGTTAATTAAAGCCAGAGCATCACAAATTCTGTAACACTACGGGTCATTCATCCGTACCAAACTGTAACACAATTCTGCAAAATCTCATTGACAGTGATAACATAAAACCAACGGCTCCACTACTCGGGAAAGATCACTGATGTCTCTTGTAGCTTGGTTCTAGCTTTCACGACCCAGCAGCTGTGAAATCTGCCATTAAACATAAGATCTAGCAAATGCTTTTCATATTATGCTTTATAAATATATATTAAAATGTTTCTGGTAATTCGGAGGGGGGAAAAAGGGAACGGTAAGAAGTCCCAATAACTATAGTTTTTGAGTACTTTTATGGAAAATGCCACAAAATAGTGGTTAACTGCTCTACATCACCATCAGGTCACAAAGTGAAAGTTCACAGCACTAATAATCTGCATTCAAACTGCAAGGTTATGTATTTGATGTTTAGTTAGTTTAGCACCATCTTTTTTTTTCTTAAATTGATAAATTATCCAAAATAAAAGGCCAGAGCAGTGTCATAGTTAATATCCCAGGATGGAGAGATTATACCAAGGTGGGAGATCACCAGCATCGCTTGAGTAGTATCTGGATATCAGAATGCAATGGCCAGAAGTGAAATAAAGGGAAAATGTTTCAGTGCCCAGCCAGTAAAAAAAAACCAAAGGCTATGAGATGCTGATTTGTTACACTTTTCTGTAAGCAAGGGTAATGCTGTTATTTATATATTTATATATTGATATAATAGGATAGGATTTAATTTCAAGTATACATAGTTTCCATCATATGCAAGGTTTTTATTAATCTGATTTACCTGGTGTAATCCTGTGTATCCTCCTTTTACAAACTATCTGTATTTGGTACCAGTATTACCTGGTGCATTCATTTTGGCTCTTTTTCTTGTTTTTCAATTAAAAACCACTGAAAACTTTAATATAGAGCAGATAATACCCTGCAACCTCTCCACGTCCTATTAAGCCCTGATGTTGTTCACAACAAGAAGTCACCTAAAAATTGAGAACGGCCAAAACAAATTCGTTTTGTTGCCTTGAGTCATTCAGGCAGCTTCCAAAAGCACTGATGTGCGTCTGTGTACTGAGGGTTTGAGTCTGATTTCAACCTCATAAAAATGAAGAGTCACTCCCCTGAAATGTGTGAATTGCCAGGGGTGAGAAGGGAATGAAGATGAGCATCAAACCCTTGTAGTGAAAATCTGCCCACTCATGGCTCGTTTGAGAACTGCTCCTTGACTTCCTTTCATTGTGTGATCTAATACTCATCTGTACTTCTCCATATAGGAATTTATTCCATTTTGGACAAATACTTTCTCTCGGGAAGTACAAATGGAGATATGTAAATTGTATAAAGGGGTGAATGAAAATCCCAGACTTCTTCCCCATTCCACAGCCCCCTGCAGCTTACACAACTCTCCATGCCCATCTCTCTCTTTCCCTTTTCTGTATGGCACCTTGTTGGCTCAGCTATAAGATACAGGGATTTCCCTCCCTCCAGAAAATGAAACATGAAAAAAGGGCTTAGTTTTTATTTGCCAACTGTGATTCACCACACAGGTTCATTTTTTCCCTTAGAGATCTTGTGTCACCTCTCAGCAACCAAAGCTGAGCAACTCTTGGTCACCAGAGAACAATGACAGCTGGGGGGGGACCTCCAGGTCTCTGGCACAACACCCCAAATTGCTGGTGAAGGTTGGGGTCCTGGGGAGTTGATGAGCCTGGGACAGCATTGGGGGGAAACACCTGGGAAATGCAGCCACTTGACTTTCTGAGGTTATTTTGTAAATAAAATATGACTGCACATTCAAAGCAAGTTGATGGTCACCGTGCCTCGTGAAAAGCTTTGAGATTTATGAATGGAAAATATTAAGTGAAGCCAAGTAATACATTTCTTAATATAATGATGTGCTTAGACAATATGGAAATGAGATGGGAGAGCAGGAAATGTGACAGCTGAGTAGATAAACATGGACTTGTGTTTTCATTTGCAAAGACCTCCAGTATATAAATGCTAATTATTTACTGCATTATAAGATTCTGAATTCCAGAGAGAGGTTTCACCAATTTGATGTATTAAACAAGTGTCTATTGCTAGACCACTTCTTAATGCACTGTCTTAGATATTTTCAAAGAGGGCTGTGCATCCCACAGCTATCTGTTTCACTTGAGATGCCAGATTGCATCAGTCAGGTCATTCCCATTAAGCACTGGGTCCAAGCACACTCTCTAGCACACCTGACTTGATGAGCCATATTTTTTTATTACAGGGAAGCAAATCTGTTTCCTTTGCTCACCTCACCAGCAAAAATTAGGACTTGAAACAATTCTTCTTACCTCCAGAAGAGCTTGTCTTGAAGTAGACTTACAGACAACCAGTAAAGCCTGAAGTATTTACTAAGCCTGCTATACCCTACTAAAGAAGTACATCAAGATGTTTCCAGCTTTTTGTATTTCATTCCTATTTGCTCCTACTTTACCTGCAGATTTCCTTAAATCTGTCACTGCTGGGCAAGAAAGACCCTGAGGCAGCAGCTTTAGGACTGGATAGAGCAGGGTTGTACATGATTTCCTGCTTTTCCCCTGGATCAAGCTGTGATCCTTCTCTCTTCATCCTCACCCTGCTAAGGCACATCCTTGATTACACACAGGTACGATGTATGGGGCACTTAGAGTTACACTGATGTTTTACATAAAAAGGAAAGGTCTCCCCTCCCCGTGAGAGAAGCATTGCAGCTATTTGTCAATGGAAAATCCTCTTTTCCTTTTTTCCCTGGGCTGGCAGGCTCAGTGCTGGCTCCCGAGGGCAGCATCTTACCCCACCGTGCCTGAGCTCCTTATTCTCAGGTAACGCAACAGCTCCTTTGTGTTAAGGGACCGGGGGAGAAAATAGGAAGAATGTTCTGTGGCTTACAGAATAGCTATGAAAATAATATCTTTGGCTGTGGGTTCATGTGAACAAAAGAGCGACCAAAGGAATAGTAATAGAAAGGAATAGTAATAAAGGGAGCTGTTCCCTTGGAGAAAGAGCAAGGGAAGGAGGGGGAAGAAAGGTGTGCTACTGGGCAGACTGGGAAGGGGATCTCAGCAGACAGCTGTGTCTGGCAGCTACAGAGGCACCTGCCAAGGTGGCTAACCATGGTTCTCTGCAAGGGGTAAGGAAGAGCAGACCACAGAGCAATAATCTGTATCAAGCTTTGTTGTCTTAAGAAAACTTCTCTCCATGGAAGGCAGCTGTTACTAATACACCTGTTATTCCAGTCCCCAACTGCCACCATTCACTAACTTTTCCCCATCTTTTTTAGTTAAATTCAATATGATTTATATCTTTTGTTTCTTTGGTGAACAATGAAAACAGAACATTGCCAGACTGAATAAGAGATATTGCAACAAATGTTTTTCTTTGCAATAAAATATTGCATGCAGCCAGTCTCCTAGGCTTTCCTTCTTGGTTAGACAGCTGTGAGGAATAAAGAGGAATGGATGCAGATCATTATTAGACTGTTGAATGCTTAACAAAAACCAAGTTGTAATAGAGCTGGTGCAGGAGTGGCTGTTTGTTCATGAATGAAGGAAATTCACACTTTTCTGTATATTATAATACAATTTGTGCAGCTGCATCAGTCCTGCAGAACTTGTGCTTAGCTCTTACTTTCCGTGATCTCTTTGCCTCTCTGTCTAGAAATGCCCATATGAAATGAAGACATAATTATTATGAATCCTGTCGTTCACAAGTAATTTGCCTACTCTTCCGAAAATACTGGCAGTGACTTGTTCAGCCCAGATCTGAAACTCTTGGTTTGGGATCAGCAGGCACAGAGGTGCTGGGGGCTGCCAGATCTCGGTCTCCATCTGCTGGGTCTGACCCAGAGGGCAGCAGAACCTGCAGACTAAACCATAAGACACTGAGGGAAGATCCTCAGCAGTTGAAATACTCCATTGATCAGTTTTTCCTCTTCATGTTCCTAGTTTTGTGGGTTTCTCCTTCTGTAAAATTAAAAGGAGCTTTCCAAGATCTGCATAGGAAAGCCCCTCGGGGCTGTCTTCCCCAAGGAGTGTGAATGGGGTTTGTTTTTTCTATTCTGTTACATCTTTCTTACTCTAAAGTCTTTTTTTCCCCCACTTTCTCACTTTTATCCCATTCTTACTCATCTTTACTTGATACTCATCTTTACAATCCATTTTGTATAAAGCCCTTCTGCCAGTCCACTCTCTGGCATTTTTTTGCTTGTGCTTGATCCCTCAATATCTTTTTGGGTTATGAGAGTTTGCTTTGCTCGTCTGTTGGCTTTTAATTGTGGATGCAGAAAGAGTAATAATTAGGTACCAACTACCCATTGGTAAGTTCATAAGTATGGCTGCTTTACAGATGTCCTGGAGGGTATTTGCATTTGGCATTCTCAACATTGCAAAATGCAAACCTGGTTAATAGGGAAATTGTGTCTTGCATTTAATAGAAGTGGCATCACTTGCCATGAGATATTCTAATTTATGACTATCTTTAAAGAACATACTTGCCAATTAGTGTCTTTATTAGAATACTTACTTTTATCATTTGAAAATACGACTCTTAATTGGGAGCAGCTTTGCCTAAGGGAGAATCATTTGTTAATAAATAAATGAATAAACTAAACCTCTCCATCAGTACCCACGGAGAGAACCAACTTATACCACATAGGCACCCTTACAGATCGTATTACTTATTATTCCTAAAGTCGTTCAATTATTGAGAAAGACAATTTCATCTAACATTATATTGTCTTGCTGGGAAAAATATAGACAGGATATTGGAATTTGCTTGTTTATTAAAGCAAGTAGCTCATTAGGCGTAATTAAGGTAGAAGAAGCAGGAACATTAAATTTTCATACCACACCGTCAGCCCAATAGCTCTAGTAAAGGCAAAAGCACCCTACTAGTACATTTATAAGGTTAATGTAATTAAGGTGCCAATTTTACTAGGATCTGAAGATAAGATGAGAACTGTTTAGTGTTTTTTCACTTTAGAATAGTTTAGAACTTTAAAATGTAGTAAAGAAATTGTTAAAAAAAAATATAAGTCAATAGAACTGAAAACCCCACTTTTCAGGCAAGGGACAGATATGAACCAGAATCTGGTGAAGGTGGGTGCCATGGGGACATTGCAGTGTCCTGTGCTGGTCATGACTCATTGTATTTCCTTCCCCCATGGGTGGTGAGAGTTAGAGCAAAGCTGATTATAACACGGGGATGTCCTCCCCCAAACCAGCCGTGTGTTCCCAACAGCCACTCTGTGCTTGTCCTTTCACCTTCAGATATTGTGCCACTGAAAACACCTTACGCAGCAAATTATTTTCCCTCTACCCATGTTAAATATACATATGTATATGTGTGTATTTATACGCAGATCTCTATAGCTGCACATGTGTACCTACTCCTGTCCTTAGAGCTCGGGTGTCCTGAGCTGCCTCTGACAGGTCCCACAAGGTGGGCAAGTGACACCTCTCCCGTGCCCTGCCATCGGATTGCACAACATGCTGTGCACAAGTTACTCTTACTAGAGATTGCAGGGGAGGGGGCAGAACAGTCTTAAGGCTGGTTTTGGCTTCTGTGCAGAAGTATGAAGTCTGGTCCTTAGAAAAATAGGTAAATTGGCAGAAAACTATTTTCTGTATCAGTGTGATCTCCCTTCGGTATTTAACCACAAATAAGTGTTTCCCTGACACACAAAGTATATCTATTTTAAAATAAATAAATAAAAGCTGACAAATTAGGTTACCAGTCGAGTCATCAAATCAGCAGTGCTCCATTCAGAGAACATAGCATTATGCCTCACAAATTATCTCCCAATCCCACCTGCTCTCAGATCTTTATTGCCTGGCTATCTGCTCTACTATGGCTGCTCAATGGAAAATAAACAGATGGGGCTCAGAAAAATCCAAAAGAATAAATGGGGTAGAAACTGCCTCAAGCTTTTTGAACAGCATCAGGGCAGCTTTTCTCTTTTCGAGGATTTTTCTTCCCCCATTTGAAAAATAAATCTGCTGCAACACAAGATGGGATTCGGTTTAGTTTTCAACTACATGAAAGCACACGCACACACAAAAGTGTTTTAGATGCTTTTGGGCAGAGAGAACCTCTGCTTTCTTTCATAGGCTTTGTGGCTGTTTTTAATCTGGTAATTGCCTGATCAATATTGCTGTTTGGAACTTATATGAAAATGTGTGAAACTTTCCAACAGCAGAGAATACAGAGATTCCTTCGCTGTGCTGCAGGACTCAGCAGCAGTGATTGCAGTAATTAGACTGCTCTACAAATAAAGGCCAGTTCCACGGATACATGACTAAGATAAATTGTACCCTGGGTGAGCTTTTATTTCCCTGCATGTATTTGTACTTTCTGCATCCACGTCCACATAAGGAGAGGCTGAATAAACACCTTTTCTTTTCCTCCTCACACCCCGTGATACACCTGTGTACTGTCTTAGGCAGGAGCGTGCTTCACCTGTCCTTAGCCCTGGATATCCTCCATCAGCAATGACCTTACATTTGTCCTTTAGAAGTAATTCTGGTTTTGTTGGTTGTTTTTCACTTGTATATTAGTTTACATAATGAAATGGAGGGAAAAAAAGGAAAATTATGATTTTTCCAGTGAATGGAATCCAGATTTTAGACCAAAAAGCAGATGTGAAAAAAAGAACCAACCAAACAAGATCAAGAAAAGAACGCCCTGGATTCTTTTTTAGCCATTTCAGTTATTTTAAGTCATCTTTTTAAAGCTTATTCTAATAATTTCTTGTCAATGTCAAGAAAGAGAATACAGAAAAATGAAGTAATTATTTGTGCTATCACTATGTGGCTATCTCAAACAGCACCATCTTTGCTCATCAGCAGGAATTTGAGCAGAGAAGTTGAATATTTTGATTTTTGCAGGCTCAGGGGTCAGCAGAGCCCATGTCATTGAATTTAGGCTTGTTAATGTCTAAATTTGGGCAACAAGTCATGGTCCCCATCACACTGAGTTGGGAAATTGCACCAGGGTCATCCCTCATCTCCATAAGGGCCATGAGGAGAGGCAGGCAGGGAGCTGGGCAATGGACTGAAGTTTTACACGCTGGAATCTGACTTTAATCTGGCTGCTTGTGAATCAATAGCCATAATATCAAGAAAACCACAGGGATCTTCACTGCTGTAGAGGATGAGTCATAGTGAAAGTCATTGTGTGGTAGCGGGTAGTCACTGTGCTTGACTTGTGTGAAAAGGGCATGTTCCATCCTGTGGACATAAAACTGCTGAAATAGTTACTGAAGGGTTTGCCAGTAGGGGGAAAACGGGGTTGTCTGAGATAGATGTTCTCATGGAGGCCTGGTGCCATCACAGCAATGGATGGAGAGAGATGAAGTTCAGACCAGAAATTCAGTGCCTCAGCCCTCCCATGTAGGAGGACACGTCTGGACTCGGTGGGTAAAAGTGAGTAGCAGTTGGTTTGCTAGTCAAAATGTGCCCACAAGAAAACCCATTTCAGGATTGAGTCTCTTCCTCAAGGTTTGCCTGATGAGAAGAGTTAAAGACAAGAAACATCAGGAGAGAGGCTGAGCTTCAGTTGGTGACACTGGCATCTTAGGAGGCACAGTGAAGATGTCCTCTGGAACTATCTGGCCCTTCATTTAAGGGTATTTTTAAAGGGTTTTTAAGGGTTTTGCACCATCAAGTCCTGATTTGTCAAGCTTTTGCACAGAGACACATCAGGAACAAGCTCAGCTGCTGGGAAAGGCCTCTCTGGGGTCATGGTGGAAGTTGAAACCCGACCTGGCACGCACAAAACATGAAGCTTTTGGTGTGTGAGACAAAAGAGGAGCTGTAACACAGTCCTGGGGCTGCGTGGAAGTTGTGCTCATACAGAGATGTTTGTCTACATCTGCTCTGCGATGCCATTCACAAGTGAAGTCTAATGCAACAGAAATCCTAGCATGCAAAATAAACCTCCAAGCCTTGAAAGCTTGTCACCAGGAGACAGGTTGTCATCACAACAAACCACCATCCTTCGCTGAGAAAGTCTAAGTCAAAAATCCTGGGGAAGTTCACCTGAATAATCAGCAGCAGTCAGAGGGGGTGCCAAAATCCCGACCCAGATTTGGCTGGAGAGACTTCTCCTGGGCACAGGGGAAGCCTGGACCCACCAGGCTCACCTCTGCTGCCAGGAGTACACGTGGGCTCCTCACTGCTCCCCCTGCTCCTTTTCATTTAGTTTCACACACTTCTATCCCCTCACAGATCAAAATAATGGAGCATAACGTTACAAACAGCGAGACACCAACTACCCCTGTTAGAAAGGACTCACCTCTCCGTATTTCCTAACTAATTGGTGCAGACAGGACCAAGTCTAACAGCTCCCAGCAGCTCATCACGATGGGAAATGGTTTCCCTCATCCTTCCATGCTCACATTCAAAATCAAACTCTGCTTGTTTGCATCTGCTGAGTTTAAACTCAACGGGTGGACCTAGAGAGGGCAGAGCTGAGGGGTTGAAGGTGAGGAAGGTCATGTCTCCCTGCTCTCCTACCAACAAATGTCCAGCTCCTGGCTGGGCAAAGAGAAACACCATCCTAGTGCTCTGGGAGTCCACGGTCCCTCCCACCTGTCCCGAAGATTTCAGTATTGAAGGCAGCTGAATTTTGAAATTCAATTTGTTTCAATTTTCATGAGCTTTAATAAACAAGCGAATTCCAATATCCTGCCTAAATTTTTCCCAGCAAGACAATATAATGTTAGATGAAATTGTCTTTCTCAATAATTGAATGAGTTTAGGAGTATTAAGTAATACAATCTGCAAGGGTGCCTATGTGACACGATTTAGCACAAACCACAAGAAGCCTTGACATAATGACTCACAGACTTTGCTTTTCAAAATCTGTTTCCTGCATATGTTGGCGGCTCTATTTTTTTTCCAGAAAGTTTCAAATCTCTGTGAAAGAAAAGTGTTTTATGAGGGTGTCAGACCACTGTCTATAGCAAGGGATACAGTCCAGGTGCATATCACACCTATACTGTGCTGCGTAGGGGTCTCAGTCTAATGAGCCTCAGTTCCCAAAGTCAAATATTTCCTGTTATTATCTGAAATGCCTTTTTTTTTCTTCTTTTCTTTTTTAACCCCATGACTTTATGGAATGAATTTGTTTAAAATAGACCCCAAGAAAATGAGTAAAAGCTAAAAGTGACAAATTATGTTGATGCCTTTAAACTTTAAAGCCTTGGAATCAGAAGCTGCCACACAGCTCCGCTCAAGGTCCATGTGTTTTTTTGATAGGAAACGTGTTTTGATTTGGGAATTATTTCTAAGGTTCATTAATATGTAAATTGCTCCATGAGGAAATCTGAAAGAGATTGAGTCCAAAGATATGTAAATATTCAAACGTAATTGGGGTTCAAGCCCTACATCTCTATTTCTGCCTGAACAGTTCGAACGGAGGGGAAGGGTTTTCCAACCTTCTCCCTGAAATCCAGCAAAATTTCTCGGAGCATGGTTTGCCTCCACAGGCAGTGCTGAGGCATGAAGTTCAATAGATAATTATAAATTAGCAGAGTTAGAGGATTCAGAGAGGGGGGAAAGAGCGAGCACCTGGAGTCAGTGTGCACACTGGGGCACGGAGCCTTCCTCCTCGCCTGAGCAGTTCTTTGTGCTCCACTGAGTTCAGAGCTACAGAGCCCGTCACTGGTGCAAACAGAAAACCTTATCTTCTTAGAAAATATTATGCCTCCTATTACTTTTGATAGATCTCTCTTGGAATTCTTTTACAGTTAAATATAAATCACCCAGGGAAGAATGAAATCTGTTCTTGTAAGCACAGCATATGCACGAGGAGTAAATCACGCCGATGCAATCGCTGCTGTTGTCATAGTGTGTCTCCTACGTGAACCAGAGTGAGGAGGGATAAATAATCCTCTGGCTACAACTGCACCTGGGTGATGTCATGCTGCATGTCACTGGGCACTGACAGCTTGGTGACAAGGAGCTACTGGGGAATATTTAATGAAAAGTATCATCAGGGGAACTCCCACACAAAAACACACCAGGACATCCCTGAAGACCAGCCTCAGCGTGTGAAAATCAAGATGTGCTTGGGATGTGGTCATGCCCAAGTGTCTACTGCAGCTGAGGGAACAATTTATGACATTCATTCTCTTACTCTCTGCCCACCTCTGTGGAGTAAGACCAGCGTGCTGCCCTGGGCTGTGTCCCCAAGAACCCCCTCTTTTCCATCACTGCTCATGGAGACCCTTGCCCTGGAGTTGGGGTGGAGGGAGCCCTTGCAGGGCCCTTACATAGCAGCAGAGGCTTTGGGAACCAGGGATCAGTTCTTGCCTCCCCCACCATCTGCCAGCCTAATCTTTGCAAATTATTTAAGCTACTTGTGTTCAATTCTGCATCTGTAAACCAGGCAAAATTACTCCTTGCCCATATGCATAGGAAGAAAACAGTCTGTTCATGAGTGGGGTGTGTTTGGACTTTCACTCCAGTGGAGACAACTAGGTTGGAAATGTATCTCCTCCCAAATTTCTTAGCTGACTTCTGGACATGCAAACTGTGGAGTGATATCTGAGTGCTGGTGCAGAGCAGCTTGCTGGCTGCCCGTGGGCTGGTCACAGGGCCAGAGCCAGCAGGGATGGATGGCTGTGCACAGCATGCACTGCTCTCACTGCTACAGGAACCTGCTGCAGAATGCTGTAACGAAGCGATATGTCCTGTGTTTAGTAGTTTCTGAATTATTTTCAGCCATTTCCAGTCTTTGTGTTTCCATAATCTACTGTTATTAATATACAATGACTCCAGTGTTGTGAGGCTAAATCCATGCGAACCAAATATTAGGTGCTTCATTCTGTACAGGGTTGGTTTTCAGTGCTGTCACTTTTATAATATAAAAAGTATTTGAGTAATTATAAAACATAAATTTGTATAATGACAGGTCCTGTTTATAGCCAGGATATTTTTGAGGAACAGACTTTCAATAATCACTTCTCTTTTTATGCAGTGCTTTCCTTGGAAATATTTTATTAGTCTAATTGGGGCAGGTAGTGAAAAGATCACCTTCAATTTAGTTTAGAAATATAAAAGATCAATAGAGGAGATTGTTGTCTGAACTCCCCCATCACCTGAGTTTTCCACATGAGCACAACTTTCTGCCCCAAAGTGCACCTATGGCCAAGTCAACGTGTCAGCAGTAGGCTGAGAGAAGCAGAGCTGGGCTGGGAGAACCACCTGCCCTATAAAAGCATCTCTCTCTAGTGTTAAAATAAAAGACAGTATTTTAACATTCCTGTACCGTCTCAGGGGTGGAGGAATGAGCTGTACAGGTGAAACAGTGACCAGCTGTTGTCAGGTGCTCTAGCTGGTACTCAGATGAAACTATTGCTGAGTGTCTATCCACGTGATGTTACAAACCCTCCTGCTCAGCCAAGGTCACACAGACCTTTGGTTGTTCGCTGAGTAAGTGCTGGTCAAGCAAATTAAAGGACAAATAAATGCTCCTCATTTATCTTGAAGTTCTGCACTTTCCCTCCATGAGTTTTGCAGCTCTGGTCACATCTTCAAGGGGGTGAATTCCCATGGAAGCAGGGCCAGAGGAGGGCTGCTTGGGGGATGTGGGTGCTGGGTGATGGACCTTGTAAGAGGAAACTAAGAGAGCAAAGTGTGGCTGGATAATGACACAAAGATTGGCTGCACACAGGGGGGAGGGGGTATAGCTGCCTTCTCTAAACCCTCCAGAGGGTAGATATTGTTAAGCCAGAGTATTATATGAGTGCCTAAAAACATGCGTCTGGATTTGTCAACAGTAGGATCAGGCTGGAAATTAGAGGGCATCTAAGCATTGTAGGAGAAAGTTTCTCCTCCTCAGTCAGAAGAGGAGGCACGATGCAATGCACCTGGTACCCAGAGGGGGCTGGATGCACTGAGGAACACCAGGGCATGATGTGGGTCCTGTGGTGGTCGGAGTCAGCAGAGCCACAGGAGTTGCAGGTTCAGATGCTCAGCCATGCACTTTGCACAGGGAGCAAGAGCCTCTCCATTTCTCAGGAAGTTGTCACTAATTTTGTTACCAGTTGTTCACAGGTGCATTAAAACATATCTAACTAGATGGGAAGGATATTCTTAAAGTAAGCCTCTCTCTCAACAGATCAGCCTAAAGTGTCATTATTGAGCTACCTGTACTATGAAACAGTGTGCCCAGGACAATGCATGAAACGTTTTAAGCCCTCAGGGCTACACGAAGAAAACATCCAAATTAAAAAAGGATAATGAAGTCTGAAATAGTAAAAGTGCTAGCAGTTACTTTTTAATGGCAGCTAATTTAATGGCATTGTTTGGGCTATAGTCTCAGGCTGTGACTCAACTGACTTCAGCAGAATGGTGCTGATAGTTAACTGTTGTGTCAGCCCTCCAGAGCTACATATTGTCATTATTTTATTAATCACCATCAATAAACCATTCTCATGTAGAAGGTAATTACTGGAGCCATTTGTTTTCTTTACTTGTGTTTAGGAGTCTAGGTTTTGAGGATGATGAGAATTATTTATTGCTCATACCATATGTTTTTCTGTTAAAATCTGAATTGGGTAATTTTCATAAGAGTCTTGTTAGAGTATTAATGTCAATCAGGTTTCTACTTCGACTGAATCAAATTGTCATTGTGTGGATCTCCTGATTTTATCATGAAACCAGGTAAAATTCACTAATTTGATGGAAATACTTAATGACAACTTGAGGACAGGAGCAAAAAAAACCAGCATAGAATGTAAGGGAGAGTCAAACCAAAAGCTTAGCTATCTGTCTTTGATATGTTGACAGTTCCCATAGCTCAAGGTAACCTTTCTCCATAACGCTCCGGGGTTTCCCTTTATTACTGTCTTCTTTAATAAAGACCAGTATTATGCTTCAAGCGCATTTTTCTGGTGAGCAGAAACACAAAGAGCAGAAGAATCGAAGACACATAATGAGCTGAGGACAGGCAAGCAGTAATAACGAGATCCCCCCCACCAAGATGAAGTCCCAGGAAGCTGGTGACAATGGTGCTGAGTCCTCCCTGCTTGCTGGGGCTGGAAGTGGTGCAGCAGGACCATGCTCTGCTGGGGGCAACACCCAGCACAGCTGAGGTTTTGCTGAATTTTAAACAGAGAAGGAGAACATGCCAAGCTCAGATACAGCACCAGAACCAATGAAACAGATCCTGTTCTTGTATACTTATGCTGCATGTTTAGACCTGAAAGAAATATGAGCACTGCATAAGTGTTCAGTATAAATGTAGTTATTCAGTAAGGGTTTCTGAGACAGGTGATGGATAGGACGAGATCTGTTGACTGCTGTTTCCAAGCTGTTGTATTATCTGGTTGTGCAAATGATTACTGTGGAGATACTTAGTGTGCCATTTTGATATTTTAGTCTGTATTTCCATCACTTGATCTTAAAACTGAATCAGTGTTTTATGCTCAAACATGTACACGTTAATACATTCTTGACACACCAAACAAGTGAGGCCTACAGGAATTATGGTCACCCATATCACAAACTAAGTACCAAACAGTACTGCTGAGAGAAGGTTCAAGGACTAGTACCTGGCTTGGAACAATGCCATGTGTCCTCTATTGACCAGGTGATTTATGTACCACCTTTCTAGACTCCTTGCACTCTGTAGAGTACCTGTGATTGTCCTGACTCTTAGCAGTTTTATTTGTACAGCCAAGACTTTGCACTTACTTCTAGGAAACATTCTGAAGGTAGATGGAGGAACTTATAAATGCTGTAAGCATAATAAACAGTTCTCTAAGCCAGACAGGTAGTCTCAACACATTTGGCTTTTGACAAAGATATATTGGTTTCTTTGATTTTAGTAGTCAGGGGCATTGCTGTTCCAGTACAGTGCAAAACCAGATCTTGAAAGGTTTGCCAGAATAGAGGTGCTTTTAGCTGAACAGGAGAATAGATCTCATTTTGCTACCCTGACTTTGTAAGGCTTGGCCGTATCTCCACAGCTACAGACTGATGGAGAGGTCAGCTGGGAAAGCTATGGTTACTGGATCTTTGAGTTTTATTTGTGTAATATCTATGGGTTGGGTTCTTTTTTAATGAAGTCAAAAAGACCTATAGATGTTGACAAGCAAAACAGCAGCAGCTGAAAGGGAAAATAACCTCTCCCAAGTTTTGAGCTATGACTTTTTTGCAATAGGAATCCAAATGCCAACCCAGGAAACTGCATTTGGAAGTGTTGGTCCTTGGGGCATCTTAGTGTACTGACACACTGGGCCACGGCTACCAATAATCCCAAACTCAACAGTCTCACTTGCAGTAATGGGAAAATTTGCTGTGTTCACTGACCCTCAGAATTTCTAGTTTCTTGCTGATGGTGTGACAGTGGAAAGTGGGTTCAATGTGCTGAAGTATAGAAAATGGAAAGGTATTAGTTCAGGACCCTAAAAGGTATCTTAGGAAATGTAAAATAAATAGAAAGTAATTCCCAAAAGAATACAGCCATCATGTTTAGGTTCTGGCTTTTTCCCTAACTCCTGTATGCTCTGTTCAAAACATAAACCAGAACAAACATATGTTGAGAGATGCTGCCTATTTATAAAGTAAACACTAAGAACAAGCAGAAAACAAAAGATAAATGACGAACATGTTTTGCACACTAAGCAAGTTGTCTTAACTCAGAAAGCAGCAGCTATATGATGTTGTTAGGTTTTTAAAAGTACAATCAAGCCTTCAATTTTTCCACATATTTAAAATATCTTTGCGTGTTCTGGATACATCTTGGAAGGAGTCACAGCTTTTAATGTTGATACCGACACTGGAAAATGACACTCCCATCAACAGAGATCAGAGTTCCTCCATCAGAGGAGGCATTAGCACAGGTTTCCAGAAAATCTAGTTGACACTTGAAATAAGTCTTTGATTGACAAAATAAAGTAAAATCTGCCCATGCATATTGCTGAGGATACTGTAAGCCAGCCTATAGATTCAGACAGGCTTGTGCAAAATACTCAGTCGTGAAGGTCACCCAAGGCTCAGCTGATGTGTCAGGAAAGTCAGAGACAAAAAGTTTTCTTCATCTGTTTTCTTCACCCCAATTACAAATACCAGCAACGCTGGAATTCACCTTTGGCTGCATGGGACTCTGCTCACTTTCCACTGCCGTGCCAGTGTGTCGTGGAGGTTCAGATACAGCCTGTGTCATCAAAAATGAAAACCCCCGAAATGCAGAAATGGCTAAAGTGCTTATTTCAGCAAGATACCCTTCTTCATATACAGTTTGCAATAAAAACATTACGGGTGGCGGTTTGAATTCCACTGCTATTTAGAGTCTGTGCTGGACAAAATGACAGAAAAGATGCGAGCTGTTGTGATCTGATTGGGAACATCAGCCTATGAAAGCTGGTAGATATGAGAGAGTGACATAGCTTTCTCATTTTATTTTGCTTTAGATGAGATGGCTTCACTTTCCCTTGTGGGAGGTTATTGTTGAGGCACAACAGCAGAGATTCAAGACTGGGTGGAATAAGACTTTCTAGAGGATTACTCTTCCGTACGTACTCCTAGGGAATACACGGGGGAAGGATGAACGGAGATGACCCAGATCAGCCTCGCTGACCTCCCCTCTGTTAGCAGAGAGACAGTCAGTGGTGTTTGGCACACCAGCTCTGCAGACACATAGATGCAAGGACTAAATCCCAGCCTTGCTGCCGCCACCACTTCCCACTTTTTGGGGTCTTGGCGGGGAGCTGGAGGCAGCAGCAGCCGGCAGGGCACCCTCCTCTCTCATAGCCCCTGTCCTGCTTTGCTGGGAGAAGCTGATTCCTCCAGGGAGTGGGTTCTGTAATTGCCACCACGTCTGGGCTGCGTCTCCCCCTCTGCAGATTTAATTTTGCAATGCAATACCATGCCGGTCGAGAAGTGCAATGAGTTGCACAATGGGTTGTAACCTGCTGCTGGCACCTGGAGATGAAATCCCACCACTATGGTCAGCCTGAGACAGCCCTCCTAGCCCCACCAGAGCAGGACTCTCTCCCAAAAAGTACGAGCACCTAAAAAGATGCATTTCCAGGACTGTAAAATCTCCGCAGGCTCAAAATCTGGAGGTGGAAGTGAAAATGTACAATATGTTGTTAGCAAGTGGTGTCACATTTTTTACCAGCCCCTTCTACCCCACTCCATGCTGCTTAAAAAGACCAGGGTGAGGCCGTATGTCTGCACCACATAGCCGCTCTGTCTTAACTAGAGCATAGCTGATGGTTGGCCGGGACTGTACTAATTGGCTTCTCTTCCAGCAAGGAATTTGCTATATCTGTTTTATTTGATTTATTCTTTCTACTATTTACCACCCATGAGTGTTCAGCGGTGTAAGTAGTGTTTCATAACCAGGTAGGAACAGCTCATTTCTTCTCAGAGGAACTGGTACTGTTTAGTTGCTACATAAAACACATTTGCTGTGCGATGATGTGCTGCTTTAAAATTCCTGTTGATGAGACAACGTGGTCTTGGGTGTGAAGGATGGGAAATAGTTTTATAGAGGTCTTAGTGGATACTGTCCAAAGGGACACTATTACCTGTCCTCACGGCCCCTCCTTTCTGAGGGGAAATAACAGTATTTATGATGCAACTAATTCTAAGGGGAAAAAAACCTTCAAAAATATGAAAAGTTCTCTGCCAAGAGTCAGCTTGGAGACATTTCACTGTGTCAGCTCCACAGCCTAAAGCTTGAAGTGGGGAAGAAAGAGTATGTGGTCCTTCACTGGCTTTTTGACTGGAAAATAAATTATTTCCATGGAATGTTATAGGTGGTTTTTACTTATTTGTGGTCTCTGTCTCTGCATGGAACAGAGCCTCCATGATGTGCTTACAGCAATGGCGCATTATCGAAGTGCCCATGTACGTGGTAGTTGGGAATGAGTGTAAACAGGTTCTGACACAGATTTCCAACAGATTAACATGCAGGAGTAAAAGGGAGGGGAGAGAGGGAGGAAGGAAAGTCAGGTGGATGTGATAGCCTTAAATGAACCATAATTGCCTGTAAAATCAGAAGGGACTTGACCTGAAATAAGAATGTCATGACTATTGCCAAAGCATTAAACAAATATCCAGCTACTTGCCTGGTCTGCCAACTCCATGAGTGTGCTTAGGTGTACACATGCTGCATGTAACGTGTCAGGTGAATGTTCCATGGGGTAGATCTTCTGAGACTTTTAGAAAGCTCAGGAGAACGGGGTTGTGCAACAGAAGAAGAATTATCCTAATGTCAAATAGCACTGAACTAACGTTCAGGTATAACTTTTACCTCTACTTGATTCTTCTACCTGATGGTAGAAAGCTCATTATTACTGAATTTATCCACACTGATACAACGGAGTAGCAAAGGATCATTTTTAAAAAGAGACATTATTGCAGTTGTGGGCTACCCAGGCAACACAGCTCCTGTGTGTAACACAAAATTAAGCGTGTTCAGGTTGCCCAAACATGTGCAGGAGGCCACTGTTGGCAAACGGGTCAGGAATTGAATCCTTTCACCTCGCATTGTTGACCGCGCGGCACAAGGCAAAGCCACCCCATCCCATGGCTACCGTTACACTTCCAGCAAGAAAGGCAGCTGGCCTGCAAACGTCTGGGATAGAACAACCACAGTAAGCAAGCAGCTAATTGCTGGATGTTTTTCAGATCTAAAAATAATGCAGAAAGGAAGACAGTAGAGAGACAAACCACATGCAGCTAAACAGAGCGCACAGCAAAGTACCTTGCAGCAGGCATCAAACATTTCTACATAGTTAAATCAGCTGGATCACTCCACAGGACAAAAAAGACTATGATCCTTTGTTCTTACAGGCTTCTTTTGCTCTTTCTTTCTCTTTATTTATCAGCTGTAATTTAAAATAAAGACAAGGAAGCGGGTAGCCCAAAAGAGCACATATTCTTCAGCCTTTTTGCCTTTGGGACATCACTCAGGGGTCAATTTTAGCTGTCATATTGAGCCAGATGGCAGGACAAGTATGTGTGAGAAGGGGAAAGCTCCTTTCTGATAAGGATGGCTTGGATCAGCTCTTTTATGCCATCTTTTGTCTTCCTGCAGAGGTTATATTGAAGGTGGAGAAAACAGGTATTAGTACTCTGCTTGGCTCATGCAGGCTCTAACTGGTGGGACTTTCTAGTGGGACTGTTTAGGCACTGAGTCCACAAGCACCAAGTCTAGGAATCAGAAAGTTTGTGACTGGTACCTTGATAGCATCCTTTTCCCTTGCTGGGCTGAGCTGGTGCTGGAAAGATCGGCCTGAGCCCTGGCACAGCCCCAGCAACTTCAGCTCTCCTGGGGAATGCTTCACAGAAAGCTCCTGGCATCCCGGGTTTGCCATCCCCTGTGCATTTCTCAAACGATCGGCTGAGCAGGCATGTGAGCATTTTGAGGACAGTTTTGGCAGCTAATGCCTCTGCTGGAAAAGCCATCAGGTTAGCACTCAGGAAGGCTGGCTCCTTGGGAAAGAAGACGTGTTCACTGGGGACAGCCAGGCAAATCAACACCACTTCTCATTTTACAATTAAACAGCCAACCTTAGACAAGATGCATCCCCAGAGATCCCATTGCTGGCTCATCCCATCCCTGTATCTGCTCCTCTCCGACCCCACTCTCAGGGCACAGTGCTCATACCAGGAAAGGCACCGTTCCCACCAGCCCTTCCATACTTGTTTGCCTCCCAGTGCCCTGCCAGCGATCAGCATGGCTCCTGGGTCGTGTGGGTGGGCTGCCTTGCTAAACATGGAGATGAAGGTCTGTTGTCAGCCTCCAGGGTGGAACAGAAAGGATCATGTGTTGCCAGTTTCTGATAGGGAAGGAGAAAGGAAGAGGTGTTTCCTTGAATACCTCAATTTGGTGGTTCGATGACTGTGTACTTGCCTCTCTTTAATGTCTTAGCTGAGGACCACAATGTTATCTGCCTCCACTGGTCATTTGATATAGGTCTCTCCTCGCACCTCAGCAGAAATTCATGTGTAGGGATGACAGATTTACTGTTTACTTCAGAAAAGCTTGGGCTGCGTACAATAATCATCAATCAAACCATTCCCGTGTTGAGTTTCCTCAAACCACCCCCACGTTAGCAGCTCCTGACTGTCAAATCTGGCAGAATACTGCCAGTCCCTGCTTTAACATCTCAGGTACGTAATATGGCTTCTCTTGACCCTGATAGAGCTGATGAAAGCCAACTCCTATTTGCCACGAGCGTTCTTAAAGGGAAAAAATAACATTGTTAAAAGAGGCCCATGTAGGTATTTAAAGAGGCAGCTTCTGTCTGCTGCTCCTTTCTCCTCTTGACATGAAGATGAACTTCCTCTGGTAGCTGACTCATTGCCCTGGGCTATCACTCTAATTTCTTTGACTTCTGATGAGCAGATGCTCTAAATCTGTCAATATGAAGCACAAAAGGATCTTATTAATGGTCCAGCTACAATGTTTTTCATGGGTAGTGCTATCAATCTCACCTTATACATGTGCATTATTGCCAGCAATTGTTTACATCTGCTGTAGCTCCCACTCCTAGCTTTGTACCACCTCACTCCATATTGCTGCCTCGTATACAGTGGTCTTTATGCTACATATATCACATTTATATAGCTTGAGTGAGCTTGAGGCTCACTTTCTTTGTAAGGTACCAAGCCATAAGGTACTTTTCTGTTTTCCATAGTATATTGGTGTGCCTTGAATTATTCACTCAATTTCTGAGAAGCAGCATTAAGAATGTAATCTTCTGTTCATAAATCCATTGGAAGACTCTTAATAATGTAAGCCTTAGTGGAACATCTCAGCATTGCAAAGGAAGCAGTAAGCGTTTCCTTAGGGTTTCAAATGGTTCACTCACCTTTCCTTTGACAGAGCTAAATCCATTCTTCAGAAAAAAAAAAACAACACGCTTAGCTTTTGAAAGATTTCAACCATCCTTTTCTTCTGTTTCCTTGTAATGAATGATCAGCTTCTCTGTCGCTGTGGGAAGGTCCATAAGGCTTGCAGAATACACAAAAGCTGAATTCAGGACCTTTTGCATTTGTCAGTTAACACTGATGCACTCGCTGATCCTCCTGCTGAGGTTTTGCATCTATGGGCTTCTTCCTCCCTGAAGACAGAGGCATCCTGGAAGCCTTCATTTCAGTAGCAAAACATCATCTTATAAATACTCAGCTCAGGAGAAATTAACCACACCGTAAACTTGTGTTCATCTCCAGAAATAAGAATTCTTGGCAATGCTTACACTACCTGCTACAGAAATGGTGGCCCTGGCACCTTTGTGGCTGAAGCCCCCATAGCTCACATGAGGTGATGATCCTGAGCTCCCAGGGCACGCGTGAGGCTGTGCAAGGGTTTGGTGATCCCTATGTGCAGGGCTGGAATTTTTAAACCAACTTTTGCACATTACTTCTACTTAGATAGTAAACTTGTGGGGCAGCACAGGAGTCGATCGTGATGAGATCTGTGATTACAGCACTACTTACTTTTGCAGCTACTCACAAAATGTGTCGATGTTGCTACCAGCAAGCCACTTCAGTAGAAGATATTAATCCTATGTTCCTATTTGGGTTTATACAGCAGCCCCACAACAATTCTTTTTAAGGTAGTCCCAAAAGTGATTGTAATTTCTAACAAGTAAAGTATTTGCAGTGGTATTGGCAAGTTTGGATTAGTAAAATCAAGCAATGCATTACTTAGCACCCATTGAAGGTCTCATGGTCTTGATGGTGCAACATTTTGAACCCTCTACATTTTTACACTGATCTGACTTTTTCTAACTTCATCATATATGTAAAATACCTTCTGTGTTTACTTAAATGTCATAAATACATTGGGGGCAAAGCTGTTTGGTTTTGTTTTCTCCCACAGGAAATCTCCAATTCAGGATATTATTTTCAGATAATTATTTAAATGGGAATATGCGTGTTCACATACCACTAACACGACTTCCATAATAATGTGATCCCTGTCAGGCAATTCAGGATGCAGAAACAGTGTGTCGGTAACTGCTGCATAAAGCTAAAATTCAAAAGTGACAGTTAATAACTTATCTGTTGAATGTACCCAACTGTCCTCGGGAAAAAATAATTGTTTCCATTTAAAAAAAGAGTCATCTTTGCTTTTATTCTTCTAACAGCTCTAAAAGTGTTTGTCTTTATTATTGGCAGGCTACCACTCTTCAAATAAAACTGTACTCTATCATGATTGGAATAAAGTTTATCTGTTATTCATAAGCTGCAGAGAGAAGTTTTCCCTTACTCTTTTTCCCCCCTCTGCTGTTTTTAATGACCTCTATAGAAACCTTTCAAATAAAAATTTGTTACTTTCTCTTTCCTTGGCGCAAATATATTTCCCCCTGTATTTCTGTGCTGAAATTAATACAGTTCTATTTCTGTCCTTCTTTATCTGTACATTAACAATAGACCATGTCTTGCTCAGAATTGTCTCCGTGGCTCCTATTCTAGGGAAAGTCATAAAGGCCTTCCCCTTCTCATTACTGAGCTCATATTTTGAAGGGATTTTAGTTAGCTACCTAGGACTTCAAACCTGTCTCGAAATCAGTGAAAACTCCACGGGTGGCATGTGCAAGGACCACATCAGGACCATGATGGTGCTCGGGCATTGAAGGCTCTGCAGGTGAAAGGCAGCAGATCTACGGGGGGTTGTGGGAAACACACGTCAAAAGCTGAGGAGCCACTACAAAATTATTCCTCATGGTTCCTGCATTTGGTAGCACTGCTACAACTTATACGTTGCAAAAAGTTTCCTCTTGGCAGTTATTCACAAGAGTTCTTCAGTTCCTGGGTGTAATTATGACGCTGACGGCAATCAATCAGATTCATGAGCGGGATGGTCGATGACATGGAAGTACTTAACATCATGCTTTAAGATGTCCAGCTGCTCTGTGTCCTAGAGGAAGGAGGCATTTCTCACTCCTTTCCCTGGAATAGCTTATGACAACCCTGATCTGAGGCAAGATGTTAGATAAGACAGACTACATCTGAGTTGATAATTCTTGTCCTATAACATTTACTCCTAACTTGAGTTGACTCTTCCCGAGATGCTTGGAATTTTATCTGGTTTGGAGAGCCCATCTCCACAGGCTCCCCTGGGAAACAAAGCTGTCACTTTTCCCCAGCTCACACAGTTGGATTCATGGAGGATCATGCAGAGGTATGTTGGAATTAGTGGGGCTTTACACAGCTGGAGGGCTTCATTCATGAAGCTTAAAGTGCAGGTTCACTCCCTGGAATCCAAACATCAAAGTTTTCAATAGAAATTCAATAGAAATTTACAACAGAAAATGCTGCCCTTGGAAGAAGAACCACAACACCATGGTTGATAAGGCAATTGGTTGATGCTCCCCCTTGCATTTCATCTTTAATTTTGACCCCCAACAGTCGATGTGCATTAGATTCTTTAACAAGACCCCAGCAGTGCACAAAATTATCATCAGCAAAAGTCCCAACAAACCAATCCAAAGAAGTGTTTGAGTTATCAGCACTAACAGCCATCTTTGTTAGGACTTTGAAAGGGAACAGGGAGGGCATTATGCTGTATGTTTATCAGGCGATGGATGATTAATAGGTCTTAGCATACGATGAATGTGTATCTCTTCTTCACATGCTAATGACATGGCATTTATAAATGTCAGCACCTTATCGTGGCAATACACTCTGAATTTTGTGTGGTTTTAAAGGTATTTATTTTTAACACTTTTAACGTGCGTATTATTAAGGCTGCATCATTTGAAACTTCCCTTTCACAGTGATTCAGAAATATGGTGAGTTTTTCTTTTAATTTCTGAAGTAATCAGATGATTGCATTTTAAACCTAGTCTAAAAAAATTCACTGCAGATAATGAAGTTTATTTTAACATGTTTCTTTAACTACGAAAATGTAGCTGTGGGTGTCACCATGGAATCTTAATCATGGCAAAATAATTTATAACTCATTATTAGGTTGAGAAGCTTCAGGCTTGCCCCATTCTGGGTTTTTTTTGATGTTAAACTTATTTGCTTTGTAAACTAAGGCCTTTATTTAGAGTTAAAAATAAATTAGTTTTACAATTCGAGAATTGCATTATTTTCATTCAAAATTCCCAAATTTTATGATTAGGTCATAAAAATGTGCTTTATTATCAAATGTGTTTAGGAAGTGTGAGCCTTAAGGTGTTTTTGTAAATGTTCAGGGAGAGTTTGGGTACAGAAAGTCCAGTGAATACCACACAGAGATTCTGAACTCAGCTGCTACTTAAGCTGAGCTTTTTAAACTGCAAAAGAGTTTCTTTCTCAGCTATAATTTTTAAAAGTCCTTTCCTGTGCTCTTTGATTCAGGAAGAACTGTCATTGACTTCCAGAGACTTTATTGACCTAAAAAATTTGGAATTAAACTAAGGAAATAAAGACTCTAGAAATCATCCTTGGACAATAAAGTTGTTGAAGCCACCATCTGGAGACTACTTGATAGTACTAAGTTTGTAGGCTTAGACCTCTGGTTCCCAGCTGTTTTGTTGTTGATAAATATTCACTTTTTCATAATCCTTCATTGAAACTGGCATCTTTGGTAGGGACCTCAGCAGGTTGCCCAAAGTCTGACTCAGGTTGGAGCAAACACAGCCTGACAGCTTCAAGTAATGGTTTCTGGGTCATGATGGCAAAACACTGAGGTTTTCTTCAGTTTCTTCCTTGCTCCCTAAGAGCCTCCAAGGCCATCCATCCACCACCTTGCCACAGCACTAAAATCACTTCAACTTTGTCTAAAAGATTTTATTCTCCTACCTATCACCACCTGTGCTGTCACTTCTCTGTGGACTTGTAAACATTTACAGACCACATCACAAATAATTCTCAACCAGCTGATGATCTTTCTGTTCTCACTTTATCTCCTTAAAAATGCTGCATTGTCTTAAAACGAAAACTCATACAGTGATTAAAAAGAGAGGCAAATCTCTACACAACTCCTTGCAAGCTGTATCGCTCCCTGTATCGCTGAGATAGAAGCAGCCCCAGACTTACACAACCCCTCAAAGGACTGTGCGAATAACCATCGCTTTGTAGAGATGGTCTTGGTATTTTAATTAAAGGTCAGACAAAACTACAGCGTAAACCTTGGAGATGTTTTGTGTCAGTCATTTAAAGCGGAGTTGCTTAACGAAGTCTCATTGTATTAGGCAAACAATGCCCAGACCCTTCCTAAGATTTACGCAAACTGCAGCCTAAACAAAGAAGCCTCTGCCAAGTTCAGGCTGAGAGTTCAGCATCCATAAATCACAGCCTGGCCCTGTGGCAGGTTTACCCCTATAAATTGTCATGGAAGAGCTGCAGGGCTGTGCACTGCTTTACTTACTCCTCGGTGTCGGCAGTGAGTAGCACGTGGGGCGTGCATTGGCCTGGGGTGTTGGACCCCTCCATAGCACAGTTGCAGGTCAGGACGTTGCAGAAGTGTTAGGGATGGTGCCAGTTTTGTCTTCTGCTTGGCTTTGTTGGCATTCTTGTGTGACAACCTTCATGGCAATTAAAAATAGTTTGTTTTTACGTAATTAATATTACCGTGCTTAATGTTGTAGTGATGCTCTGGCATGAATATCCCAGTTGTCACTCCTGGAGCCAGTTGTGCAGCAGAGTGCTTCTGAAGGTCGTGCTGGAAGGCTTTATTCAAAGTGTCAGCTTTGCTACTACAAGTGATCTTAAAAACCCGCAAGGCGATTTTTGTTGCCAGATTCATGAAGCATTTTAGACTATTTGCTAAAAAGAATATGTCTGAATTTTAAACTGGAGTCTTTGATTTCTGACTCTTCTACCTTTGGCTGTATTCATGGATTCCTTTGGAAAGGAAAAAGAAAAAAAAAGCAGGTGACCTGGTTTGCTTGTTCTTACAGTGGTGAGTGATAACGTATGCAGAGAAGGTGGCACGACCAAAGGCTTTCCAGGGAAGCCATCTGTCTGCACACACCGCTTCCATGGGTTTACCTTTCAGATCTTATTTGCTTTTGGTTGCCACTCAGTTGAGGGTGGATGGTGTTTTTCGCTGGCGCTTGTAAGGATGTTGCATGCTCAGATGGGTTATGATGATGTATTCTATGCATGTTCCTTTTGAAAAATTCGGAAGCATTTTCAGCGTTGATTTCCCTCAAGAGTTATTACACCCCACACAGACTGGCAGCACCGTGCCACAGTGCCAGGATTTATGAGGTGACCTTGGAGACACAGGCACTCCCAAATTGAAAACACTTGGAGCTAAACTTGAAATATATTTATTTTGGATTACTGAGCAGTCTCTACTATTGTATAAATCAGAATGAGATTACACAAATAATACATAACATTTATATAACATTTCATACCATGAGGGGATTCTTTCATGCAGTGCTCAAGCACAGCACTCCTGCCTCCTCCAGACTCTGCTTCGCAGTTGAGTCCAACCTTAAACCTTCACTAGGATATAGGAAAGGCAGCACTGGCCCCTCCTGCCCTCTCCATGAGCAGTGCACTCTGATTTGGGCCATCCTCCATCCTATGGGAGCGGAGCATTCCTAAGGCCCTGTGGGCAGTGGTACACAGTGACTGCTCAGGATTGGGCTGGCTGAAGATGCTCAGTTATCTCCAGCTGCTTCACCGCTGTGTGTGGTGCTGCCCAAACCCCCCGGACCCACAGAGCCAAGCCCCCAAGTGGGGCTGAGCTGGGCGTCCCAGCGTGCCATGGGGACAGCCACCCTCCTGAGCAGCTCAGGGCATTTCCCACCTGGCTCCTGGAGCTGGGAGCTGTGCTAATAAAGAGGTGCTGATAGATGGCAATGAAAGATCTGAGCGGAGGCATGTCGAGTGCGAACCTGTAAGCAGCAATAAACGTGAATCCAACCTGCACTAATGCTAATTGTCATTCAGTTTATATCGATGTGCAGTTTATTAAACCATAAAGCAAGGCAGCAAGCACAGAGAGCAACTCTAGAGATAATTAAACATAATAAGGGTTTCACTTAATCCCACAAAACCCAGGGGAGGCACAGTTAAGACTGAATACCCTCTTTGAACTGAAAGGCAGTTTTTGCACAGCCTTTTAAGAGCACTTCCCGGTACGAGACTCTGGGACAGGGAGGAAGGTAGGTCCCACCTGCACTGCTGACAACATTGCTTTTGCCTTTTCTTGGTGCCTTTAAATCACTCTGCTTGTTAAGCCTGAACCCGGACTTTGGAGGCAGTCAGTGGCTCGTGATTTCCATTGTGGTAGCAAGTAGAGACCCTCAGGAGGGACCCCAGGGAAGGTCCCAGCCCAGGCCAGTGGCTGGGCAGAGAGGTGGTGGGGATGGATGGATGGATGGATGGATGGATGGATGGATGGATGGATGGATGGAGGTACCCGTGTGCATCTCCTCTCTGCTTTGCCTCATCTCCCTGCACAAGGCACTCGTTTCTTGGACGAGGAGGGTCAGCAAGGGGCTAAAGGAGAGGGTGGGTTAACCGTGCAAAGGGCTGAGTGAGAGCCTGACAGAGCAGGAGATGCAGGCGGGAGGCAGCTTTTGAGGAGTTAAAATCCGCAAATCCTTGATTAATGCCGGAGGCCAACGCGGAGAGGGGAAAAAAATGCAACGTGGGACTCTCAGGTCTCTCGCTGATGGGACCGGGGTTGGTCGAGGATGGGGGAAAACCGGGCAATTGGAAGTAACGGGGCTCCCCCACAGCGGGGGGGCTGCCCCGGGCTGCGGGCAGCAGCTTCCCCGGCTCCGCGTGTGCGGACGGGTCCCGTGTCCGGCGGGCAGAGCCACACCTGGGCTGAAAGGAGAGGGAAAAGGCGCAGGGCAGGGGCAACGGTCCCCCAGGCTCGGGGTTGAGCCGCTGCAGCCAGCGCTGTACCGGGGGGCTCCGCTGCTGCTGCGCGCAGGGGCCGCACCCGCGCTGCGGGGCAGGAGAAGGGTTAAGGGCGCCCGCGCTGCCGCGGCTCCTCCGCCCGCCCCCCGCGCACGGCGCAGGTTTGGGAGGTGGGGTTTGCGCGGAGCCCGCCCGGCTCCCGGCCGCTGCCGCTC